>JANRMT010062804.1:24659459-24691505 GCA_026402145.1 Polypterus bichir lapradei
GCTGCCCAAGCCTTTTTATACTGTTCTTCTTCAACTTGCTGGTCCTTTCTGTCTCCAAACAAGGGCTGAATTCCTCCTCCACAAAATACAGAAATATCATAGTGCTTACATGCCGGTTCTCATTCACCCAATAAGGAAAGAAGATTTTGTGCTGACAGAGGACAGAAATACACTATCCTGTGTTTAAGCTGACTATACAAGCCTCCAGTTGTCTTTGGCTATCTAATCCAATGCTTGGCTAGCAATTCTAACTGCTGAGCCCCTGTGTGCCACAGTTAACATGCACATGTGAATAAAACTTATAACAGTATTGAGCCCTCCCCAACTAACTCGCCAAGCTGTCCTGGGGACAACTTATTAAAAACATGATCTTTTTAATAGAGATTACAAAAAAAATAAGAGCGGAGATCTACTCAGGAGAACCGGAATGACAACTGTGTGAAACCTAATGTACCTGTGACTCTATATCTGACTCCCATCTTCACACAATGAAGCAAACGCTGGGTACTCCTGAGACGAAGTCTAGATTACATGGTGGGCCGGGGTACGGTGAAACCAGTGTTCTAAAGTTGATGCCATTCTACAATGACCCTGTCTGAAAACAAAGAGGCAGATCCAAGCCTTTCTTGGATTAATGGGCTACTATCACTGGTTTGTGCCCCGTTGCTATTAAAGAGCGGCGCCCTTGACCAATCTCACAAGGAAGAGGAGCCCGATGGTTATGGTATGGGATGCTAAATCTGAAGCTGCATTTAGTGACTTAAAGCAGGCCCTTATGTCAGCTCCTGTATTGTAAGCTCCTAATTTTTCCTTACCTTTCATCCTCCAGATGGACGCTTTGGACACGTCTTAGAACTGTGCTGAGGCAAAGTGTTGATGGAGCTGAACACCACGCCATGTTCTTGAGTTGGAAAATGTTGCACCAGGAAATCAGGTATGTGGCCATGGAGGCCCTAACAATTAAATGAGTGAACACTCAGCTGAGGTACTACCTCTTAGGTTGCGAGTTCACCCTGGTAACAGACCATGCATCTTTACAGTGGATGGCATTGCATAAGGAGTCAAACCCGCAAGTCAAGAGGTGGTTCTTGGACCTACAGCCTTACAAGTTTTCCTGCAAGCCAGTGCCCTTTCTTGGTGTCACGACCTCTTGGCCAGGTATGCTGACTCTATGGGTCTAGGCTAAATGTCACACACATGCGCATGGGAGGAAGCTAGAAGGACCCAGTCATCTTCCATTTGTTACTCAGTTTCTGTTTGGAACTTAACCTGTACACTTCTGTCTTGCCAAAGCTCCATTATTGCAGCCTTACTCAAGTATACGGGTAGCTGCCCCAATCCTCTTTTTGGTGTCAAGGTCTATTCATTTTACACCACATTAGGTGTGTAGGTATTTATCAAAGTCACTTTACAATTAAATAAATTACCCATCACCATCACATATTTACCATCAGAATCAGATACTACATCTGATACTGCAAATGAAATTGTTCTATGAATTAAAATTCCCACATCTCTAGACTTCTTTTTAGAACTGAAGTGGAATATTTGGCCAGTCCAGTCTCTTTGCAACCAAAACTGATCCTTGATGATTAATTGAGTCTCCTGTAAAAATACAATCTTGGCGTTTAGACCTGTTAGGCAAGAGAATACTTTCTTCTTCTTTATTTCGTGATTGAGATCTTTGACATTCCAGCTCACAAAGTTCACTGTTTGATCATAGAGAGATTGCTTCTGAACTTTTGTTGTCATTGTGTAGTCTTAAATTAAGGTAGTACATTATTACATATGATAGATTAACCTTAGTTTCCAACATTGCCAGGGGTCATGGTTATGAAGCCTATTGTTGTGTTGGCACTTACAATTGTGGGCATAAAATGGACAAATCAGAAATAGCTTGGTTTCTTTCTCTCCTCCCCTAGACCACCTGCCTCAGTACTTTCAGTACTTCAGCAAAACCAGCTCTATTCAGCTCTATTCAGCTTGAAACAGGAACAGCACGGTTATTTATTGTAGCGGGATCTGCCACTCTCCTATACACAGACACAGCAGTCGGGCAGGGTTGTGGATAGGTTAGTGGCCAAGTAATACTGTTTCCTGCATTTACGTTCCTTGCACCACCCATTGAGATCTTTTATGTTTACTTCGGTGGTGAAACACAGCAGAGCTGTGAGCCTGCTGTTGCCCCGGCATCAGATAAACAGTCTTCCACAGACGCGGTGATTACACTTCGGGACCCTCTTCTGCATGTTGTCCAGTTGGGGGAGGTCCTAAAAGAGATTAGAAACCTCACATTTTCTTGAATGAGTGACACATTAATAGGAATGTTTCTTGAACGAGCATCACTGAACCACATAAAAACAGCTTTTTCGACATCTTCAGATGTAGCAGGTTGCATATTTTGCAACCCGAGATTTGTCTTCTTTCTTTGCTCGGTCTTTCAAGAAAGTTGACAGTGTCAATGACGAAATTCCAATTTCACTGGCAACGTCTTTTTTCTTTTTCCAGAATCGAGAGCTGCAAAAATTGAAAGTTTTTTTCTCTAATATGAAGTGTTACCATTTTTCGTGTCTGCCATTTCTATAGGAGGGTGACAATGAGTGAAATTCCAATGGATGTTTTTCAAATGTTGATGAGCAATAAGCAAAAGGTATCCCTGAAAACCACCAAAAACAAAAACAGCAAAAAAAAAAAAAAAAAAACAGTAAGAGGAAAGTTTGAAGAAAGAAAAAAAAATTTACAATGTTTCTATTTGGGGATCATTGTGCACAACTGAGCTGCGACTGTGGAACTAACTGCTCTGTGGACGATTCATTCAGGCATTTCAAGGTCTTTTGGGCACTTCATTGTAATGAAAGTATCTGCTTAATTTTTTTTCATAGTAACGACATTTCTATAGACTCGTGTCATATAAGGAAACTGTTTGGACCATAAATATACAATTTTGTTGTAAAGATATTGTAACGGAATTTTACCTGTATATGTTAAAGTAGCAGGGAAGGGAAGGGAATGGAATGTATAATTACGGCAAAAGTCTCATTGCGGATAGGCCAGTTTGCAGGTGAAAGCTTCTTTTCCTCGCCAGGACACAATGTGACTCACAATCGTATTTCAAAAAGTGTCAGGATTTTTTTTTTTTTGCTCTTTTCTGCTTCATCCGGAGAAGTAAAAATGTAGAACTTGCCTTGAATTACCACTTTATTAACACTAGAATTACCGAAGCCTACGAAAAAACTCCTAATCCCAGCCCACCTTAAATCCCTTCACGGCTCTCCATCAGCGTGTTTTTGTGTTGTAAATGTGTCAGTCAGCTCAAGCAGCAAGCAGCCTGCTCTGCAATCCCCCCGTCCACAGCCGCAGTTCAATTTGCAAAGAAGATTCTCAGTATTTATCTTGGAGTGAAGTGCCTGTTGTAGAGGGTAAATAATATATCGTCATTTGGAATACACGCATTTCATGTGTGTTCCGTGTCCACAACGATCTATGTAAATACTTCGCTAAAACAGAAACATTTTTCATGTTTTACTAATAATTGACAAAATGTAGACATGGAGTGTATAATGTGTGAAGACTGAAGTCTAAATATCAAATAAACAATTTCACAAAAGGAAAAGTATAAAAATCAAGTGTGCTTTTATTCAAGAACTTATCCGAAGAAAAAAGAAGTTTCCTTAGGGTAACTGAATGACATGACTGCTTGGGTGGTGCAGTGGTAAGAGTAACTGACTCATAATCAAGAGGTTGCTGGTTCAATTCCCAGGTTCACCAGTTACCATTTAGAGTAGTGAGTTGCTATTTTTATTACAATCTTATATATAAACATGTACGAGTGTGTGTCTGTCCAGCCTGGAAGTGAGAGGTGGAGTCGGGCTAAGGGCTCCACCTCCGAGGATACGCAAGTGAGGCCAGCATGTTGGCAAAACAAAACATCCGAAGAGAGAGTCACTGGCTTATCCGCTATTACAGAAGCGTGGTGAGCACATCGGCAAAACGGTATCCCTTTTACTTTTCCTCTCGCTGCTAATACACAAGCGAGGTGAGCACGTCAGCAAAACAAAACCTCTGAAGAAACACAGTCACTTAGCCTCCATTGCACAAACGATGCAAGCATGTTGGCGAAACGAAGCCTCCTAGGAGAGATATGCCCAGAGTAGTTCCTTTCAATTACCTGATATCTTTACATATCAATTTTTTTTCTGACGATTTCAATAGTTTCTAGGACCCCGTGCTTTTTACACCATGAGCTTACACAGCAACTATATAATAAAAGCATACATTTGATTTGAATCTGTAACTGCCAGAATAAATGTAAGGTACTTATAAAGGTTAGTAGGTTTTTTTTTCACTTTTATTCTCTCAGTCTTGATCACGATACAACCTCCCAACACCACCCCAGATCTAATGCTGTTAGTTTTTTTTTTTTTTAAATTGGGAATAATTGTGAATGTGAGTGGTGTTTTGAGACGATGGAACTAGAAATTCTCTGATCTGGAGGGATAAAAGCTGACACACAAACGCTGGTGAATCTGCCTTCTTGGTATCTCATTGTCACTTAAATTTTTTTAATTCAGTTTTGTTGAGTGTTTCTGCTCACGCTGAATTAGTATGCACCTTATGGTCCATGATGTCAAAGCCGCACTGACAAAAACATAGACATAGGTATATATGATATTTGGAATAATTCATTTTATGACACTGTTATAGTACATTTCAGAATACACTGTGGCACTGATGCAACATTATTCATGTTATTCATATTCATTTGCATAACTTCATGCGGTTGTAATCAGTAACCGTTTTTTTTTTTTCTTTTTTCCGATCTTGCCCAGTCTCCACATTTTGGTGCATGGTGGTGTTTCTTTTGTACTCCAGGAAATGCAAAGGAAAGAATAGTACAGAGAGGTCAGTTCCGCACTGTATTCAAATGTTAACAGTTCCCACAAACCCAAGGACCGTCCTTCCTACATTTATAACATGTGTACCTGTTGAAATGTACACACCTCTCTCTATGCTGTGGTTCCTATTACATTGAAGGTGCACCTGACACGGAGTTTGCTTTCCTGGGGGAAACGGCAGTCTTGGAACAATGGAATTGTTTAATGGAATCTTGGAAAGTGAGATGATGCCTGAGGAGTGGAGAAGAAGTATATTGATGCCAATATTTAAGAATAAGGGGGATGTGCAGAACTGTAGTAACTACTGGGGGATAAAATTAATGAGCCACAGCATGAAGTTATGGGAAAGAGTAGTGGAAACCAGGTTAAGAAGGGAGGTGATGATTAGTGATCAGCAGTATGGTTTCATGCCAAGAAAGAGCATCACAAATGCAGTTTTTGCTCTGAGGATGTTGATTGAGAAGTTGAGAGAATGCCAGAAAGAGTTGCATTGCATCTTTGTGGACCTGGAGAAAGCATATGACAGGGTTCCTCGAGAGGAGTTGTGGTATTGTTATGAGGAAGTCAGCAGTGGTAGAGAAGTACGTAAGAGTTGTACAGAATATGTACAAGGGAAGTGTGATAATTGTGTGGTCTGCAGTAGGAGTGACTGATGCATTCAGGGTGGAGGTGGGATTACATCAGGGATCAGCTCTGAGCAATTTCTTATTTGCAATGGTGATAAACAGGTTGGACTATGATGTTTGCTGATGACATTGTGATCTGTAGCGATGCTAGGGAGCAGGTTGAGGAGACCCTGGAGAGGTGGTGATATGCTCTATAGAGGAGAGAAATGAAGGTCAGTAGGAACAAGACAGAATACATGTGTGTAAATGAGAGGGAGGTCAGTGGAATGGTGAGGATGCAAGGAGTAAAGTTGGCGAAGGTGGGCGAGTTTAAATACTTGGGATCAACAGTACAGAGTAATGGGGATTGTGGAAGACAGGTGACAAAGAGAGTGCAGGCAATGTGGAATGGGTGGAGAAGAGTGTCAGGAGTAGTTTGTGACAGACGGTTATCAGCAAGTGTGAAAGGGAAGGTCTACAGGACGGTAATGAGATCAATTATGTTATATGGGTTGGAGATGGTGGCACTGACCAGAAAGCAGGATACAGAGCTGGAGGTAGCAGAGTTAAAGATGCTAAGATTTGCACTGGGTGTGACGAGGATGGATAGGATTAGAAATGAGTACATTAGAAGGTCAGCTCAAGTTGGACGGTTGGGAGACAAAGTCAGAGAGGCGAGATTGCATTGGTTTGGACATGTGCGGAGGAGAGATGCTAAGTATATTGGGAGAAAGATGTTAAGAATAGAACTGCAAGGTAAAAGGAAAAGAGGAAAGCCTAAGAGGAAGTTTATAGATGAGGTGAGAGAGGACATTCAGGTGATTGGTGTGACAAAGCAAGATGCAGAGGACAGGAAGATACGGAAAAGGATGTTCTGCTGTGGCAACCCCTAACGGGAGTAGCCGAAAGAAGAAGAAGATGATGATTGTGGCTATTGTTAATAATACAAATCATACTGGACATTTTGTAGCTCTTCACTTGCTTGCTCTGCATTGTCTTGACTGGGAAACGTTCAAACCAAAAGTATAGATATATGACTAAAAAAAAAATATTAATGCGGAGAATAGGGTGCCATAGCCTTCAGGCATCCTTATTAATTTAAAAGTTTACTTTTCACATGCATATATGCACTTAAGAGTAAACCAAGAATACTGCAGGGCCAGTAAAGCCAACATTACAAGATGGAAACAGGCTTGCAACCACAGGCATAATAATATGTTCTCAAACTGCCAAAATCAATATTTTTCTAGATAAGAAATTGCATTAACCATATGATGAGAAATTGAAAAGTAAATATTAAGAAAAGGTTGTGGGTTTTTATGAAACTTTCAATAATATGATGAATTGCTGAGGGAAACTTATTACTCATTTTAAGCAGAATACAAGATGCTGTATCTGATTTCGACTTTCCATAAACTCTGTTTAATGCTGTAAAATGCAACATGTTTAGCAGCTGTTGAAGGTGAAAAATCAGGGAAAATGCAAATTTCAAATGTAATGTCTTATTTCAGTCTAAGAAACAACATCAAATTTAGATTGAAATTTGTTGAAACATACAACGAGGCTTCTAGGTTTTGAGGTGTTCAATCCATGTATGTGGTAAGCTGCTGATATTCTGTTGTCTGATTTGAAGCTCCCTCCAATTATTTGAGAGAATAGATCAACAATGAATTTCACTGGGTTTGTTCTGTCATTGTTTTCAGGGAGACCTTTAATTCTGATATAATTTCTTCTATATCCATCTTCCAGTGCAACTAGTCTGCACTTTGCATTCAGATTTTGTAGCCATCACTTTTTCATCAGCAGTGGAAGCCAGTTGTTCAACTATTTCAATACGAGTCGTGCACATTTGGCTTAAAATCTTCAAGCTGAGCACCAAGTGCTCTAAATTAATTTTCAAAGTTACACCCATTTTTCTGTATTTTTTCCTCATTTGTTTCTAGCATACCTTTAAAGTTTGCCTCAAAGCAATTACTTAAAAGCTTCTCCAAGTCTTTAATATCCTGAAGTTGCTTCTCATTTGTCTTGTTTATGTCCTTTATTTCTTTCCTTATTTCCTTTGTAATCTTCTTTATATTACTCTTTATCTCATTTATGTCCCCCTGAGTGCAATAGTTATTGTGGTGGTAATTGCAGCGATCGTTACCTTCAGCTCAGATTATTTGTTTTGGTCTACTCTGTGCTCACCGGATGGAGTAGCAATCTGGTCGGTGCTGCTGACTCACAGTGGGTAATTGACAGAGCAGAAAGAGAGGCCATTTTCAGTTTTCAGTTAACCTTCTGGAATCGACGAGTTCCTGGCCTGACTCAATTGCAGTTTCTCCCCACTTTCACTCTTGGCTAGACTTACTTTGGACTTCAACAAAGCAAATTTAAGGAATGTTTACCCTGAATATCACCAGCATGTTACCAAAAGAGGTGCTAATACTCTAGTTTACTGCCACATCCTGATACCTATTACTGCACCCCCACCTTGGATGGGTAGATCACCTTTCAGTACTAATGTTGACAGCTTAGAAGCAGTGACTGAAATGAGATGAACTGGCACAAAAAAAAAATAGTTCAGTGGTAACCTAAAGAAACAGACAGAAGTATGTAAGACTGCTTTGATTGTGTTAAATAGGGGATGTTTATAGATTTCTATAAATTCATCAAAAAATGTTTGGATAACTGTGTGCCTACAAAAATAATCTGTATATTTCCTAATAAGAAATCATGAATCACCATAGACGTTAGGAATTTAGCAATACATAGAAGAATCACAGATGCAAGCTCAGAAAAGCAATCAATCATATCATATCATAATCATAACATAAACAATCATATCGATCATGATAACAAACGGCTTGCCATTCAGTTGTCTGAAGCACCACATTATTCATCCTTCTTTGTTTCTGCATATGACATAACAAAGACTTCAAAAAGGACTTTAAAAGGACAACAATTATTGTTTGCCCAAGAAAACAAAAGTGGACTGTCCAGAACAGTGACAATCGCTCTAGTTAAGATGAATTTCTTTGAGAAAAAGTATTGGGACATATTAAACACTAGCAAAATACCTGCGCTTCGCAGCAGCGAAGTACTGCCTTAAACTTTTTATTAAGAAGACAAGTAAACCTTTTTAAACTAAGGGAAAATATACCAATTATTTGTTAAGGATCTCTTTGTATACCACGTTGTCAGTTCGGCCCTCCGGTTGTAATATGACCAAGTTGTGCGCTGCGCTTACTCTTGAGCATGCAACGTACAGTTGGCCATGTGAAAAGCAATCTTGTATCAAATCTCACAGCTTCGATTGCTGCTGTCATAATCGGTTTGAGTTTCATGGTTTGTTTCAATTACGACAGTATTTGCAGGGCTTGTAGTGTTGAAGTGACATTCGGCATCTGTCAAGCGTTGTAAGCATACAACTGGTTTCATCGATAACTTCGCATCCAGCTTTTGAGAGTTTAAACATTCATAAACATCAAAGTGTCCACTATTTAAATCGTCACCTGTGAATCTAAGATGTTTAAGAGGCATTGGTGGTTGTCCAAAGGTGTAAAATATTTGGCCATTTCGGTACACTTGAAAGTGACAACCAAACAATTCAGTGGCAGCCGTCAATTCCCATGCAGAACCTTAGGTGAAGAGCTTAAGCATTTCACTCTTATAGTGCTTCTGTGTAGTATAATTATCTCCTGTACCGTCATCAGTCCACACCTTGAACCTGTCCCAGTCATTCAATACATAAGACACAATGTTCCTCCGGATATCAAGAGTGAGCCTGATATGGCCGTGCAATATGTAACACAGAGAATGGAAAAGGCAGGTGCCATCTCCGGGAATGGAAACCACTCGGTAAGTGACAGTTCTTTGATCGATGGTGATCACCTCGATAGACATGTTAATGAGGGTACGGTTGGAACGATAAAGGAAATGGGTACCTGAACAATGTAAAGTAAGTCTAAAATACCTACACAATAACTATAATCGTAATAAACGAACAATAAAACAGCGGAGAAGCCGTGGATTAAATAAAAAGGCTGCAGTTATCAGCAGGGAGACATGAATCCCATGGCAAAGCAGGGAAGGGCATGAAGAGACCGGAGTGACAGACGGCCTTATATAGGCAGGCAGCCAACAACGTAGGAGGCGTGGGGATGGGGGACCCAACGCTGCCTCACACGGCAACCGAGCAGCAGGCTATGGACGTATATATGTATGTACTGTAAGTAGGATTCAGTTAGCGTTGGGAACCCGCGTACCAAATTTCTTGAAGATGGGCCCATAAGCAGCAAAGACCGTTGGAAAGTTCAATATGGCGGCCAACAGTGGCGTCATACCACCGAAATAAGTACGTACATCGGTTTCGGTTAGCACAAGGAAGCCGCCTACCAAATTTTGTGAAGATGGGGCCATAAATAAGAAAGTTCAACATGGCGGACGTTGTCGACCGTTATGACCATTACGCGTAGAATTTCGGAATGAAACCTGCTTAACTTTTGTAAGTAAGCTGTAAGGAATGAGCCTGCCAAATTTCAGCCTTCTACCTACACGGGAAGTTGGAGAATTAGTGACGTTGGAAAGTTCAATATGGAGGCCGACAGTGGCATCATACCACCGAAATAAGTACGTACATCGGTTTCGGTTAGCGCAGAGAAGCCGCCTACCGAATTTTGTGAAGATAGGGCAATAAATAAGAAAGTTCAATATGGCAGACGTTGTTGACCATTATGACTGTTACGTGTAGAATTTCTAAATGAAACCTGCTTAACTTTTGTAAGTAAGCTGTAAGGAATGAGCCTGCCAAATTTCAGCCTTCTACCTACATGGGAAGTTGGAGAATTAGTGATGAGTGAGTCAGTGAGTCAGTGAGTGAGTCAGTCAGTCAGTCAGTGAGGGCTTTGCCTTTTATTAGTATAGATAATATTTCACATGATCATGATCATCTCTAGTTTGCATATTGTCACAACACATCCACAGAGGATGCCACATCCCTTGCATGCTCATATCATCCTGGTATATCTGGATGGTAGACTACATCTCATTATTTAACACTTTGTACCAGCAAAGTGCACCAAACTGATCAATTTAGGACACAGCACCAACATTTGCAACTGGATTTTGGAATTCCAATAGACCAGTATATGTGGACTGGCAGCAACATATTCTCCATACTGACCACCAACACAGGAGCTCCACAAGAGATTAAACTGAACTGCCTTTTATGCTCATGTTTCACCTATGACTACATGGCCAAACATGATTGCAAGTCTATCTTTAAAATTTGCTGATGACACCACCATCATAGGCCTGATCACCAACGACATCTGCTTACTCAGTAGTGTAAGGACAATAACTCTAACATCACCAAAATCAAGTCGAAGCAGACCACACTGATCTAGCTTTAAATTTCTTGGAGTCACTATCACTGATAAACTGAAGTAGCCACAACACATTCTGGTAGTTGTCAAGAAAGCTAACCAGTGCTTCTTCTTCCTCAGATGTCTCAGAATGATTTGCATTTCTCTCTCTGTTCTCACTAACATCTACTGGCACACAGTCCATCCTCACTGGCTTTGTGACATCCTAGTAAGGCGCCTTCTTGACTCAAGATCAAAAACCCTACAGAACGTGGTGAAGGTGGCAAAGAACATTATTTTCACCCAGCTGCTTTCTGTTCAGGACATGGCTAACACTTGCTACCTTCGACACTCACACAGGATCATTAAAGATATTCATCCTGCAAAGTCACTTTTCTTACTCCTTCCCTCTGATGTGGGATGCACCTTTGGACTGCAATTCCCATGCCACCCTGTAGGGTGAATGGAAGGACCGGGATGCAAGGGGGCAGCTCCTATGGATTGCACTGGTGCAACAGGTGTGGGCTTGGAAGCTCAACCCTGTTTAGGCTCGTGGCCACCACCAGGGGGTGCCCGGATCATTCCAGAGCCATGGACTGCAGCACTTCCGCCACACCAGGAAGTACTGCAAGATGTTCATCAGGATGCACCAGGAGCACCTCTGGGGGCAACATAAGGGGCCACCTCACTCCATTCAAGTAGCCAGAGTCAGGTGGCAGAGGACAGACCTTGCGAGAGCGGAGTGGAGGCGGCAAAGGAAAAGAGACGAAAAGGAAAAGAAAGGACTGAGCAGTGAGCTTTAGTGGTGATTTGTGCACTGTGTGCAATAGAAGAAAATAAAAGTGTGTGTTTTGGACTTCTGTGTGTCCTGTGTCTATCTGTGTTGGGGCTGATCTCCACATGGCATCCCAGAAGGGGACTGCCTGCCTGTAAATTTTCAGGGGACCCTGTTAAAAATAATTGCAAAGCCGCACACACACGCACAGCAGTACAAATGGCACACCAGGAAAACTGCCGACGGTTCACGAAAGTACCATCTCCAACCCGATGGGGAAGAAAAAGAACAGGAGAGCTGTGACAGCAGCGGACTCCTACGCATGCACCATCGTCACGGATGACCGGGTCAGCACAGCTGCTGAAGAACCCACAAGATGTTGTGCCCAGTGGCAGTCAGTCCTGGGGGGAATGCCTTGCAGTCCCGTTATTCTTACTTTTTAGAAGGGGACTGCCTTGATCCGCGTCTGTGGCCGAAGCGTGCTGGAAAGCCATGGCAGGGAAAGGAGCACCTGGAGGCTCATCTCGCCATCGGGCTCATTCAAAGGGAGGAGGAAATGGCGGAGGACCGGATTGCCCTCCCCGAAACAGGGGCAGTGTGGTGGACGGCTGGGGATCCTGCCCTGACTGGAAGGACCGGGAGAGGGACAATACCTCCTCCAGGCCACAAGAGGGCAGCTGCCCTGGTCTGCATCAGGGCCATGGGATCAGAGCTTAGAAGCTCAACCCTGTTGGGGCCTGTGGCCACTGCTAGGGGGCACCCAGATGATTACAGAGCCATGGACTACAGCACTTCCGCCACACTGGGAAGTGCTGCCGGAAGAGAATCCAGGCACACCCAGAATGCTTGTGGGTGCTCATTCAGCACTTCCGCCACACCAGGAAGTGCTGCCGGAAGATCATTACGGAGCACCTGGAGCACATCCGGCGCATTATAAAAGGGGCCACCTCACTCCATTAGGGGAGTTGGGTGACAGAGGACAGAGCTTGCAGGTGAGGAGTGGAGGCATCAGAAGAAAAGAAAGAGTAAAAGAAAGTTAAGGACTGGGCATTCTTGGGGATTTGTACACCATGTTGTGTGCAGAAGGAAAATAAACTGTTTGCTTTTGGACTTGTGTTTCCTGGTATCTGTCTGTAATGGGGCTGATCTTCCACTATATATATATTTTTATATATATTGTGTACAATAGAGGGCACTGTTGTTCCTCAAACCCAACACAACACACACAGGGCACAAGTTAAAAGCACAAAGATATAAGCAGAATACCCGCGCTTCGCAGCGGAGAAGTAGTGTGTTAAAGGAGTTATGAAAAAGAAAAGGAAAAATTTTAAAAATAACGTAACATGATTGTTAATATAATTGTTTTGTCACTGATATGAGTGCTGTTGTCATATATATATATATATATATATATATACAAATATATATATATATAGCAAAATACCCGCGCTTCGCAGCGGAGAAGTAAAAAGAAAAGGAAACATTTTAATAATAACGCAACATGATTGACAATGTAATTGTTTTGTCATTGTCATGAGTGTTGCTGGCATATATATATATCTTATTGCAGATGTTAAAGGACGCCAACCTTCTAAGAAAGTATAGTCGGCTCTGACCTTTCTTACACAGAGCATCAGTATTGGCAGTTCAGTCCAATTTGTCATCTAGCTGCACTCCCAGATATTTATAGGTCTGCACCCTCTGCACACAGTCACCTCTGATGATCACAGGGTCCATGAGGGGCCTGGGCCTCCTAAAATCCACCACCAGCTCCTTGTTCTTGCTGGTGTTAAGGTGTAAGTGGTTTGAGTTGCCCCATTTAACAAAGTCTTTGATTAGCTTCCTGTACTCCTCCTCCTGCCCACTCCTGATGCAGCCCACAATAGCAGTGCCATCAGCAAACTTTTGCACGTGGCAGGACTCCGAGTCGTATTGGAAGTCTGATGTATATAGACTGAACAGGACCGGAGAAAGTACAGTCCCCTGCGGCGCTCCTGTGTTGCTGACCACAATGTCAGACCTGCAGTTCCCAAGACGCACATATTGAGGTCTGTCTGTAAGATAGTCCACGATCCATGCCACCAGGTGTGAGTCTACTCCCATCTCAGTCAGCTTGTCTCTAAGGAGCAGAGGTTGGATGGTGTTGAAGGCGCTAGAGAAGTCCAAAAACATAATTGTTACAGCACCACTGCCTCTGTCCAAGTGGGAGAGGGATCGGTGTAGCATATAGATGATGGCATCCTCCGCTCTCACCTTCTCCTGGTATGCGAACTGCAGAGGGTCGAGGGCGTGGCGGACCTGTGGCCTCAGGTGGTGAAGCAGCAGCCGCTCCATGGTCTTTATCACATGTGATGTCAGAGCAACAGGCCGGAAGTCATTCAGCTCACTAGGACGTGATAACTTTGGGACTGGGGTGACACAAGATGTTTTCCAAAGCCTCGGGACTCTCCCCTGTTCCAGGCTCAGGTTGAAGATGCGCTGTAGAGGACTCCCCAGTTCCAACGCACAGGCCTTCAGCAGTCGTGGCGATACACCATCTGGACCCGCTGCTTTGCTGGCACGAAGTCTTCTCAGCTCTCTGCTCACATGGGCTGCTGTAATTGTGGGTGGGGATGTCTCACCTATGCTGGTATCAACAGAAGGATGGTTGGAGGATGCAGTACTCTGAGGTGAGAGTGGGTTAGGGTGATCAAACCTATTAAAGAAGTTGTTCATTTGGTTTGCTCTCTCCACGTCTGTCTCGATGGTGGCACCCCGCTTCGAGCTGCAGCCAGTGATAATCTTCATCCCATCCCACACTTCCTTCATGCTGTTATTCTGCAACTTCTGCTCCCGCTTTCTCCTGTACTGCTCTTTTGCTGCCCTGAGCCGGGCTCGGAGTTCCTTCTGCACGCGCTTGAGCTTTGAAAAGTCCAAATAACTAATTTATTATAACAATAATGTGCACAAAGCACGCTTCTCTCCACAATTCTCCAATAAACAATACACAATAAACAATCCTCCAAACTTCCAGACGCTTAGCCACCCTGCCTCCCAACTCAGCTCGTCTGTCTAGGATCTCCCACAGTCCTTTATACTTCTCGACCCGGAAGTGTTTCTGAGCCCTCAGTCCATGTGATTATCTAACACTTCCGGGTCGGGTAATCTTCTCTTTTTCTTCAGCCCGGAAGTATATCATTTCTTCCGTTTCCGCGATTGTGAAATACTTCTGGGCTATAACAACAACAACAACAACAACAACAACAACAACAACATTTATTTATATAGCACATTTTCATACAAAAAGTAGCTCAAAGTGCTTTACATAATGAAGAATAGAAAAATAAAAGACACAGTAAGAAAATAAAATAAGTCAACATTAATTAACATAGAATAAGAATAAGGTCCAATGGCCAGGGTGGACAGAAAAAACAAAAAAAAAAAAACTCCAGACAGCTGGAGAAAAATATAAAATCTGTAGGGATTCCAGACCATTAGACTGCCCAGTCCCCTCTGGGCATTCTACCTAACATAAATGAAACAGTCCTCTTTGGATTTAGGGTTCTCACGGAAGGACTTGAAGATGATGGTCACGTAGACTTCTGGCTTTTAATCCATCCATCATTGTTGGAGCATCATGATGCTTTGAGTAGGTGGAAAAACCGGAAAAAGAAACAGAAGAGAGAGTAGGGGTCAGTACGGATTTTAGAGCCACCATGAATAGTTATTATGATGAATTGAACATACAGAGTATCAGGATTAAGTTAAAGTGAAGTTATGAAAAGGTCATGTTAAAGTAATGTGTTTTCAGCAGTGTTTTAAAGTGCTCTACTGTATTAGCCTGGCGAATTCCTATTGGCAGGCTATTCCAGATTTAAGGTGCATAGCAGCAGAAGGCTGCCTCACCACTTCTTTTAAGTTTTGTTCTTGGAATTCTAAGGAGATACTCATTTGAGGATCTGAGGTTACAATTTGGAATATAAGGTGTCAGACATTCCGATATATAAGATGGGGTGAGATTATTTAAGGCTTTATAAACCATAAGCAGAATTTTAAAGTCAATCCTGAATGACACAGGTAACCAGTGTAGTGACATCAAAACTGGAGAAATGTGCTCGGATTTTCTTTTCCTAGTTAGGATTCTAGCAGCTGCATTCTGCACTAGTTGCAAACAATTTATGTCTTTTTTGGGTAGTCCTGAGAGGAGTGCGTTACAATAATCTAGTCGACTGAAAACAAACGTGTGAACTAATTTCTCAGCATCTTTCAGTGATATAAGAGGTCTAACTTTAGCTATGTTTCTTAAGTGAAAAAATGCTGTCCTAGTGATCTGACTAATATGCGATTTAAAATTCAGATTACAGTCAACAATTACCCCTAAGCTTTTTACCTCCATCTTGACTTTTAATTCTAATGTATCCAGTTTATTTCTAATTGCCTCATTGTATCCATTATTGCCAATCACTAAGATTTTAGTTTTCTCTTTATTTGACTTGAGAAAATTTACTATTCATCCGTTCTGAGATACAAGTCAGACATTGTGTTAGTGAATCAAGAGAATCGGGGTCATCAGGTGCTATTGATAAGTACAGCTGTATGTCATCAGCATAGCTGCGGTAGCTCACGTTGTGCCCTGAGATAATCTGACCTAACGGAAGCATATAGATTGAGAATAACAGCGGACCCAGGATAGAGCCTTGTGGAACACCATATTGGATATCATGTGTCTTTGAGTTGTAATTACCACAACTAACTAATTTAAGACACTGCCAGAGAGGCCCACCCATTGACTAAAGCAATTTCTAAGAATATTATGATCAATGGTGTCAAATGCAGCACTCAGATCTAAGAGAATGAGAACAGATAAATGGCCTCTGTCTGCATTCACCCACAAATCATTTACTACTTTAACGAGTGCAGTTTCTGTGCTGTGATTTGTTCTAAAACCCAACTGAAATTTATCAAGAATAGCATGTTTATTTAGGTGGTCATTTAGAACTTTACTTAAGAAAGGCAGGTTAGAGATGGGTCTAAAATTTTCAAGAGCCGAGGGGTCGAGATTATGTTTCTTAAGTAGGGGTTTAACTACAGCAGTCTTAAGACAGTCTGGGAAGACCCCCGTATCTAATGACGAATTTACTATGTCAAGAACATTATCAATTAGCACGCCTGATACTTTGAAATAATTTGTTGGTATTGGGTCAAAGACGCAGGTGGAGGGTTTTAATTGAGATATTATTTTTTGTAAATCAGGTAAATCTATCCTAGTGAAAGAGTTTAATTTGTTTATAACAGAATGCTGGGGTTTAGGAGGATCCTTAGTGTTGGGGAGATATACTATGTTATTTCTAATATCATTAATTTTTTGGTTGAAAAATACAGCAATAGCCTCACAGGTTTTACTGGAAGTACTTAGGAGGCATTCCTTTGAGTTACCTGGGTTTAGCAGACGATCAATCGTACAGAATAATACTCTGGGATTACTAGCATTGTTATTTATAATCTTAGAGAAATAGCAGCGCCTCTCATGATGGACAGTGTTATTGTATTCTGTTATTTTAACTTTTAATATTTCATAGTGGATAGTTAGTTTAGTCTTCCTTAATTTACGCTCAGCTCTACGGCATGTTCTCTTTAAATCCGACACTCTTTGGGTCTTCCATGGCATAATAATGCTAGAAGATTTTTTAACTGTCTTTTCAGGTGCAACTATGTCAACAGCAGCTCTCAATTTAGTATTAAATCTTTCCACCTTACTATTTACATTATCCTCGCTATTATAGTTGGCACTATAAAAGGACTGATTGCTTAGAATGTTTGTAAGTTTTAAAGCTGCTGCTGAGTCAAAGAAGTGTTTTTTAACAATATGCTTCTCATGGGTGTTTTTTATCATTATTTCTATATTAAAAAGTAGAAGAAAATGGTCTGATAGACCAATATCAATGATCTGCCTAATATCAACTTTAAGTCCTTTAGTAATCACTAAGTCTAACGTATGACCTGCTTTATGTGTAGGCTGATTAACGAGCTGTCTCAAATCAAAAGAGTCCAGGAGGTTCATAAATTCTTTTACTTTTAGGTCACACTGATTATTTATATGAAAATTAAAGTCGCCAGCTATTAGGAGTGTGTCATAGTTTGTAATTAAAATTGACATTAAGTCAGAGAATTCCTAAAAAAAAGACGCGTTGAATTTTGGAGGTCTATACACGGATAATACTAGAACTTGAGAATCTCCATGGATAACAACAGCGAGATACTCAAAGGACTTGAACTTACTAAAACTGACATCTTTACATTTTAACCAGCTCGAGTAAATGTTTGCCAAGCCGCCCCCCCTTTTTCCCTGGCGGTCTGCACGAGTAAAACTATAATCCGGAGGCGCAGATTCGATTAAAACAGCCGCGCCGTCTGAGTTAAGCCACGTTTCACTTAGTGCAATAAAATCAATTTTTTTATCACTAATAAGATCGTTGATAAAAAACATTTTGTTAGTTAAAGCTCTAACATTTAATAGTGCCATATTTAATGTTTCGGTTGGGCAGAAATGAATACTATATGCGTTATTGATATTTGGAATAGGAACTAAATTATTTTTATTAGCGCCGCTCTGTGTGTATTTTTTGTTTAATTTGTGATCTGTTTTTATGGTTTTAATACATTTTTCCTCTAAAATAGTAATTTTAATTAGATTATTGGAGTTTATGCCGTATTGCCTAGATTTTCTATGTGCATTGAGATTGCTTATTACAGTATTGATGTTGTGCACTTTAACGGAAGATTCTATTAAACACTTATCATGTCCTAGCACAACAGTATCATTTCAGAAGGGTTTAAGAGCAGAGATAGATAGTCAAGATAAATGAATTACCTTAGATATGTTTTCAGAGATGACCCGGGCGCTGAAACTGTTCGGATGCAGGCCATCTTGCTTGAAGAAATGCGGCCTTTCCAAAAAGAGATTCCAATTGTTGATGAAACCAATGTCTTGTTTCTTGCAGAAACCCTGTAGCCAGTTGTTCAATCCTAGCAGACGACTGTAGTACTCGTTGGATCGTCTGACGAGAGGTAGTGGACCCGAAATGAAGATCTTTGCCGATGGGGTCCTCTCCTTCGTGTCTTTAATCAAAGCTGCGAAGTCAGCCTTGAGGATTTCTGATTGTCGGTCCTTATATCGTTTATGCTGGCATGCAAAACAACCGCTCCAACTGCCCTGTTTTTGTGCTTCTCGTGGATTGCAATTTTCCATTAGGTCATGCGATATTAAGGTTTCTAACAGTAGAATCACCTACCACTATTACATCACCAGGGGCTGACGGCGAACTGGGGACGCGGAAAGGGTCGAACCGGTTCTGAGTTAGGATGCTCGCCTGTGCCGATGGAGGTGCTCTGGACTTGAACCCCCGCCTGCATAGCTGAAATCCACCGAGGTCATCAGCGGTGTCGCTCCTACGAGACGCGGGGGTGAGGTCGGCACAACGCGGGGTTGATGTTACACCGATTACAGATGGCGAGGACGGTTTATCCAGTATCCGGGCCTTCAGATCTCTAAGGTATCTCCGTCGGGACAGGAGTTTCTGAATCTGTTCGTCGAGTGCCTGGAGTTCTTCTACTACGACTGCAACGCGATTTACCCCACTGTCAGCCATTGTCTGCTTCTGCTTCGTGCCCTAGGAGGAATGAGAGAGAGAGAGAGAGAGAGAGAGGTTAAGGAAAGTATAAGTCCCTGGGCCTCCCTGCAGCATCCTCCGGTGGCCCCCATGGTATCCAGCAAGGCTGTGGTGAAAAACTCCAAGTTCCATGATGCCCTGCTGGAATTCGGGGCCCTTCCATGTTGCAGGGATGGCTCCATCTGGCGGTTTGGGGTTGTTGGCCGGGATACACAGCCCCGCGAGGGACGTCATCCGTTAAGAGGAGTTTCCGGTCGAACCTTGGCTGAACCTTGTGTCTCGTACCCTCGAGAATCTAGGGGGAATATTATTCCAATTTGACATCTGGTCCCCTGCTCTCCAAGGACAGTTTCGCCAAATGTGGCCCGACCTTCGGCATCCGTAGCACTGTCTCCCTCCTCCTGTTATTTTCCCCCTGCGGGACTGAAAACAATTAGGAAAAGTTAGGTCCGCCCCTTTTCTTGCTGAGGAGGAGACCCCCGCTGCCTCTAAAGTTTCCATATCTTTTCTTTCTTTGTTAGGAGACCCCCATTTTATTTTTGGGATCTCCTGTTTGATCTGGAGGATTTCCACAGTCTAAATCTCTATTTAATAAAAAGAGACCCTTTCCTGTCTGCACCCCTCTTGATTTACTTACAACATGGGCCGGGGTCTTCAGGACCATATCCCTCCGAAAGTCAGCACCATCCAGCTGCTCCGGATAGATCAGCTCTTCCCCCGACCACTCGGTCAACGTTCCGGCCTCTCTTGTAGGGTACGCAGTGATTTGGCACCCGCTATTTATTAAAAGCGGGCCTGGATCACACTGCGTCCCTATTACATTATATACGGTACCGACATTACCTGCCTGTACCGCCAAATCATATAACACAGGAGGATCTCGGTCTAATCGCCGCAGGTAGTCACGTACTTTTCTTAAAGGCGCTTCGGCTGCTGCTCCCAGATCTCCAACGATCTTCTTAATCGCTTCCAGTGTCTGCAAAATACTCCGTACGGGATCTATTAATTTTTCAAGCTGCCGTACGTCAAAATAGTTCTGCCGGAGGTAGGCTTACTTCCTGGTTCGCCATACCGTCCGACCGGGAGCCAATGAACACGCCCGCTGTCGGCACGTGCTCTGACGGGTTCCGCACGGGTTTCTGGGAATTGGAGTTCTCTATGGATGAGGACCGGGCCGTCATCTTTGGCTGACTGTGATCTGCCTGTATTAATTTGTCGGCAGATCGACCAGCCATTTCCCGGCCCTCCTTACCTTCTCGTGGGTTGAGCGGTGCTTCGCTCACCTTCCCCTTCCTTTTCAAAAAGTCTAAGTCCGTCTTCTTTTGAGCGAAGTCGAAAGTAGCAGGACATGGACCTCTTCCTTTCCCCAATCCTTCGGGTTGGGTCACGTGTCTTTCGCCAGCATCCGACATGCGGAAGTCCGTTGTGTTGTCCGTCTGCCCGCACAAAAGCGCCACACCGTCTTTGGGAGATTCCCCTGCATCCTGCAGAACTTCCGGATGATCTTTTCTGAGGTATGTGCACGGTACAAAATGAGTAATTTTAAATAGGTTATCTATATTTCCGGCACATACCTCGTTGTAGTTTACTTCGTCCGGAGTCCTCTCCCAATCCATGTAGTTGCTCTATCGCTCATTCCGAGTGTCGGCCATGACGAACATGGAACTTCCGCTGGTGCTGTTGCTCTGCTTCGCCTTCTTCTTCCCCATGACAGGCTTGAGAAATAGGGGTTTCTGGCGATTTTTCCCGTATATCGTGACGTTGCCTTCTTGGGGTATTCTGTCCACAGTAAATTTTTTTCCAGGTCCTCTGCCAACTGACGGCCAGAGAATCCTGCCGACTACGCCAACTGTGACAGATAGGGGCTCTCTTGCTCCCTTGTACCCTCAGACCACACGTCAAACACCAGATAAAAGTCCAAATAACTAATTTATTATAATAATAATGTGCACAAAGCATGCTCCTCTCCACAATTCTCCAATAAACAATACACAATGAACAATCCTCCAAACTCCCAGACGCTTAGCCAGCCTGCCTCCCAACTCAGCTCGTCTGCCTGGGATCTCCCACAGTCCTTTATACTGTTTGACCCGGAAGTGTTTCTGAGCCCTCAGTCCATGTGATTATCCAACACTTCTGGGTCGGGTAATCTTCTCTTTTTTCTTCAGCCCAGAAGTATATCATTTCTTCCGTTTCCGCGATTGTGAACTACTTCCGGGCTATAAGGAAAGTATAAGTCCCTGGGCCTCCCTGCAGCGTCCTCCAGTGGCCCCCATGGTATCCAGCAAGGCTGTGGTGAAAAACTCCAAGTTCCATGATGCCTTGCTGGAATTCGGGCCCTTCCATGTTGCAGGGATGGCTCCATCTGGCGGTTTGGGGTTGTAGGCCGGGATACACGGCCGGCAATCCCTCAGAACAGACAGCAACTAAATGCTCCGTAAGCATTAATGTGAGCAGTAATAAATTAAAGTGAAAAACAAGATATTTAACAAGGTTTCAGAATTCTGTATTTTTGTATGTTTGGTGATTAGTTTCAGCTAAGGGGCTCGGGCATAGTAGTTAATGTTTACCAGCCGGTATTTTAAAGTTGGCACTGAGGCTAAGCATAGTGGCGGAATCCAGAATGACAGCTACAGGGGAGTCCATTTTGTTTAGCATTTGATGTACACCGTAATGTTTTTTTTTTAGTAATCTCGAGTTGAAATTGTGGTTTGTTATGTTAGTTAGTAATTGATTATATTTATTTTGTTTGTTAATGCTTTGATGTTTGTTTTAGGTTTGCAATTCCCCCTGCTGGACTAAAATGGTGTCTCTGTGTGTGTACAAATGCTGTACTGCAATTGGAAATTGAGTTGATAGATAGATAGATACTTTATTAATCCCAAGGTGAAATTCACATACTCCAGCAGCAGCATACTGATAAAGAACAATATTAAATTAAAGAGTGATAACAAATAAGGTATAACAGACAGACAATAATTTTGTATAATATTAACGTTTACCCCCCCGGGTGGAATTGTAGAGTCGCATAGTGTGGGGGAGGAACGATCTCCTCAGTCTGTCAGTGGAGGAGGACAGTGACAGCAGTCTGTCGCTGAAGCTGCTCCTCTGTCTGGAGATGATCCTATTCAGTGGATGCAGTGGATTTTCCATTATTGACAGGAGCTTGCTCAGTGCCCATTGCTCTGCAACGGATGTCAAACTGTCCAGCTCTGTGCCCACAATAGAGCCTGCCTTCCTCACCAGTTTGTCCAGGCGTAAGGCATCCCTCTTATACTGCCTCCCCAGCACACCACCGCGTAGAAGAGGGCGCTTGTCACAACCGTCTGATAGAACATCTGCAGCATCTAATTGCAGATGTTGAAAGACGCCAGCCTTCTAAGGAAGTATAGTCGGCTCTGTCCTTTCTTACACAGAGCATCAGTATTGGCAGTCCAGTCCAATTTATCATCCAGCTGCACTCCCAGGTATTTATAGGTCTGCACCCTCTGCACACAGTCACCTTTGATGATCACGGGGTCCATGAGGGGCCTGGGCCTCCTAAAATCCACCACCAGCTCCTTGGTTTTGTTGGTGTTCAGCTGTAGGTGGTTTGAGTCGCACCATTTAACAAAGTCTTTGATTAGTTTCCTATACTCCTCCTCCTGCCCACTCCTGATGCAGCCCATGATAGCAGTGTCGTCTGCAAACTTTTGCACGTGGCAGGACTCTAAGTTGTATTGGAAGTCCGATGTATATAGGCTGAACAGGACCAGAGAAAGTACAGTCCCCTGCGGCGCTCCTGTGTTGCTGACCACATTGTCAGACCCGCAGTTCCCGAGACGCACATACTGAGGTCTGTCTTTAAGATAGTCCACAATCCATGGCAGACCTGTGGCCTCAGGTGGTGAAGCAGCAGCCTCTCCATGGTCTTCATCACATGTGCTGTCAGATCGACAGGCCGGAAGTCGTTCAGCTCACTAGGACATGGCACCTTTGGGACTGGGGTGATGCAAGATGTTTTCCAAAGCCTCGGGACTCTCCCCTGTTCCAGGCTCAGGTTGAAAATGTGCTGTAGAGGACTCGCCAGCTCCAACGCACAGGCCTTCAGCAGTCGTGGCGATACTCCATCTGGACCCGCTGCTTTGCCAGCACAAAGTCTCCTCAGCTCTCTGCTTACCTGGGCTGCTGTAATTGTGGGTTGGGGGAAACTCTCTCCTATGCTGGTATCAGCAGAAGAATGAGAGGAGGGTGCAGTACTCAGAGGTGAGAGTGGGTTAGGGTGGTCAAACCTGTTGAAGAAGTTGTTCATCTGGTTTGCTCTCTCCACATCTCTCTCAATGGTGGCACCCCGCTTCGAGCTGCAGCCAATGATGATCTTCATCCCATCCACACTTCCTTCATGCTGTTATTCTGCAACTTTTGTTCCAGCTTTCTCCTGTACTGCTCCTTCGACACCCTGAGCTGGACTCGGAGTTCCTTCTGCACGCGCTTGAGCTCATGCTGATCACTGCCTTTAAAGGCCCTTTTTTTCTGGTTCAAAAGGCCCTTGATGTCACTTGTAATCCATGGCTTGTTGTTAGCATAGCAGCGTACGGTTCTTACTGGAACTACAATGTCCATACAGAAGTTGATGTAGTCAGTAGTGCAGTCAACAACCTCCTCAATGTTCTCACTATGTGACCCCTGCAGGATATCCCAGTCCGTAGTTCAAAA
Source organism: Polypterus bichir lapradei (assembly GCA_026402145.1). Taxonomy (NCBI): domain Eukaryota; kingdom Metazoa; phylum Chordata; class Cladistia; order Polypteriformes; family Polypteridae; genus Polypterus; species Polypterus bichir. The sequence continues at coordinate 24,683,424 of JANRMT010062804.1, forward strand.
GCAGTCTCTCAGAGCCTGCTCTGCCTCAGGGGACCACTTCCTGAATGAGTGTGTGGTTGTAGGTAGCGCCCTCACTCTTGGATCGTAAGTTGTCTTTATAAGTACAGTTGTGGCCACAAGAGGGGGAGCTTTTTCTGATCGATAGTGGAGACTTGAGAGACAGGTTCATTGTGTGTGAGGTGTACCAGACATAGAGGATCTGGTGGCGAGCAGTTGGTTGCTGTTTAAGAGCAGCTTGAGGCTCCTATGATTTAAAAAAGGTCCTGAGATTTTTTTTGAGGAGTCATGTTTATGGAACAGGCTCAAGCAGAGTCCGGTTTTTGTTGTTGTTGTTTTTTTTTTTTTAATGCTGCTAATACCATTGAGGACTGAATCAACATAATGACTAAGAGCCTTTATTGTTCTTTTATTTTCTTTTTTCTTCTTTTTATTTCTCTTTTTGCTTTTGTTCATTCTCACAACAAGAAATGTTTTAACTCTGGACTTATATATATATATATAGTCCATCTATCCATCCATCCATTTTCAAACCCGCTGAATCCGAACACAGGGTCATGGGGGTCTGCTGGAGCCAATACCAGCCAACACAGGGCAAAAGGCAGGAACCAATCCTGGGCAGGGTGCCAACCCTCCACAGTATATAAATATAAACTCCTCCAAAAAATTAAAGGAACACTTTAAAAATACATCAGATCTCAACAAAGTGAATAAATGATGTGGTAGGCTAGTCCATTTTGCTGAAATTTCATTGCAGAAACTCAAAATTGTACTCAGTACTGCTTGTATGCATGTGGGATTTCCTCTCAGATCTGAACCAGGGCATCACTGAGCTCCTGGACAGTCTGAGGTGCAACCTCGGATTGACCGCAAAATAATGTCCCAGTGGTTTTCTATTGGATTTAGGTCAGGCGAGCGTGGAGACCAGTCAATGGTATGAATTCCTTCATCCTCCAGGAACTGCATGCATACTCTCACCACATGAGAGCGGGCATTGTCGTGCACCAGGAAGAAATCAGGACCCACTGCACCAGCATAGGGTCTGATAATGGGTGCAAGGATTTCATCCCGATACCTAATGGCAGTCAAGGTGGTGTTATCTAGCCTGTAGAGGTCTGTGCATCCCTCCATGGATATGCCTCCCCAGACCATCATTGACCCACCACCAAACTGGTCATGCTGAACGATGTTACAGGCAGCATAACATTATCCACGACTTCTCCAGACCCTTTTGTGTCTGTCACATGTGCTCAGGGTGAACTTCTTCTCATCTATGAAAAGCACAGGGGGCCAGTGGTGGACCTGCCAATTCTGGTATTCTATGACAAATGGCAATCAAGCTTCACGGTGCCAGGCAGTGAGCACAGGGCCCACTAGAGTATGTCGGGCCCTCAGGCCACTCTCATGAAGTCTGTTTCTAATTGTTTGGTTAGAGACATTCACACCAGTGGCCTGCTGGAGGTCATTTTGTACGGCTCTGCCAGTGCTTATCCTGTTCCCCCTTGCCCAAAGGAGCAGATACCGGTCTTGCTGATGGGTTAAAGACCTTCTATGGCCCTGTCCAGCCCTCCTAGAATAACTGCCTGTCTCCTGGAATCTCATCCATGCCCCTGAGACTGTGCTGAGAGACACAGCAATCCTCCTGGCAATGGCACATATTGATGTGCCATCCTGGAAAAGTTGGACTACCTCTGCAACCTCTGAAGGGTCCAGGTATCGCCTCATGCTACCAGTAGTGACACTGACCGTAGCCAAATGCAAAACTAGTGAAAAAACAGTCAGAAAAGATGAGGAGGGAAAAATGTCAGCGGCCTCCACCTGTTAAACCATTCCTATTTTGGGGGTTGTCTTATTGTTACCCCTCTAGTGCACCTGCTGTTAATTTTATAAACAACCCCCTCTGCTACTTAACTGACCAGATCAATATCCCAGAGGTTTCATTGACTTGAAGTTACTCTGTTTTAAAAGAGTTCCATTACAAATAAAAGGTGTCATTTTGCTTGGCTTTTCTCTAAAAGTTAATTTTTTGAGCAGTATATATATATGTGTTGTTGTTCATTGTATCGTACACTTTTCCTCATAAATAATTACAGCAAGTAATGTGATTTTCTTTATTTTTTAAAAAGCCATTGTGGAATAAAAATCTACCTTTTTGTTTTGAGCATTTGCTTCTTTTGTGTCTCTCTTATTATACCCTCAGTCCCGATCGGTCCAAAACCACTAGCAGGCCATCTGCTTTATAGACGACTTGTGACAGACTCAGAGCATTTCAACAATATACAAAAATATTTCAAAGAATTATCCTTTTAAAGATCCTAGGGAATGGCTGGAAAGAGACATTTCCATTGGCATCTCAAAAAAAGAGTGGAACTTAGCCATATACTGTATGCTGTAGAATATGCTCTAGTCCTACATGCAGTAAGCATTCTATAATTCAACTGAAGGTCCTTCATCTATCACATTTATCTCATTTAAAATTGTCTGTAATGTACCCAGAGCAAGACACAACCTGCGAGCAATACTATACAGCTCCAGCTTCACTCAGCCATATGTTTTGGGAATGCTCTAAAATAACATAATGTTTTGGTTAGATAAATTTACACACTTATCAGGCAGCCTTAGTGTTACAATCACTTTATTCCCTTTCTTGGTGTACTCCTGGATAGCATTAAAGTGCATGGGAATAACTTTACTGTAATAGTCTATAATATACAGTACTACAAGCACACAAACTTGATCTTGCTTAATTGAAACAATTCCAACCATCTATGTGTAAGCGACATTCTATATTATCTCAAATTTGAGATAAACAAATTTTCTCTCAGAAGATATGTTCAAACTGTGGTGGGCTGGTGCCCTGCCCAGGGTTTGTTTCCTGCCTTATGCCCTGTGTTGGCTGGGATTGGCTCCAGCAGACCCCTGTGACCCTGTAGTTGGGATATAGCGGGTTGGATAATGGGTGGATGGATGGATATGTTCAAATGTTTTTAAAAACATGGCAAAAATTCATTGTTATTTTAAAACAAGCATATAAGCTTATGGTTGAATCACTCATGTTATGAATCAGTTTATTATATTTAAAAAAGTTAGACCAAGAGGAGTTTTTAATCGCTGAGTTGGAAACCCCAATGCCAATGGTGTCAACATCCGACCCCTAGATCATCTTGAAATGCCGAAGGGGAAGCTTTGTATTCACTTCGAAGTAAATAGCTCTTATTTGTTAAGTTATTTTACTAAGTGCCATGCCATTGAAATCTTATGGTTTTTGGAAATAAATAAAAACAACAATAACAAAGCCTTACGGAAGAAATACTAGGAATGAAAGTACACATTTGTCTTAAATATTAATTTTTCACTATTGAATGTTTTGTAAAATCTTATTTAGAGCAAGTTGCTGTGCTATTATGTGATTTATGCCTCAGTACCCAATCATTTGATATTTATAGGAAATGGATTAATTCTTTTTACATTTTTTGCTGAAATCAATATGCATAAAAAGTCTTGTAATGCCATATATGGAGAGGGGGTTAGAGCATTAAGTGTACTGTACTGTTACGTTTTCTTGGCCAATGTCATGCACTCACAAACAGTGTCATGGGACATTGTCACAGGATAGTAGCGTGCACTCACAGGCCAGTGTCTTGGATGTACGGACCAATTTCTTGCTTTGCATTACAGGTTACAGAGGTGTCTTCACACACTCTATAGCACGCTGGGCTGAGGAGGAAGTATGGGCTCCCAATGGCACAGGACTTTCATTACAATAGTTAGGAGCCATTATGCGAGTGATGTTGCCATTGTAACATGTAACTTTTTCTCTTGCTCCTCTTCTTCTGAACGTAAACAGCATTACACTACAATACGAACACATGAAAATGTGCAATGGGACAGTGGCACGCACTCACAAGACAGTGTCACGGGAGAGCAGCGAGAGTTCACGGGCCAGTGTCTCGATTCTATGGGCCAATGTCTTGCCTTGCATTATAGGCTACTGAGGTGCCTACACACACTCCATAGGATGCTGGGCTTAGGAGCAGTATGGGCCCATTAATCGTACAGAACGTTTGTTACAATAGCTGGGGGCATTAAAATTACAAGTGCAGTTGCCGTTTGTAATAAGAGTATAAGTTAAATATGTTACTGTACTCTGTGCAAATGTATCTTATAAATCTGCCTTTTTCTACTCACATGCACAGTTGACATACAGCCAGATTTAGCACAGGGGTTCACCATATAGAACTGCTAGGCAAGCATTATAAGACAAGACAGATAGAGACAACTGGGAAATGGGCAGTCAGACTGAGGACTGTTGTATACTATTTTTTGTCTGTCAAAGTCAGCATGAAACCGTATCCTCTTTTACCTTGTTTGGAATAGCATGATTCACCTAAGTGGGGGCCTGAATGTGAAGAAAGAGCATAAAGCCTTGGAACATTGCCCGGCACACCTTTGAAGACGATGGATGGATGGGAGAAAACGTCATCCGATCCTGAAAATCCTTTCACTGCAACGGCAAAAATGGCAGAGTCTACACATCGGGCCCCTTGCCATTGGCTTCCTTCGTCTGTTATGCAGCTTATGCCTGTCATTACACAAAGCTAAGTTATTTCTCCTATGTGATTTCTTACCACTTTATCACTAAGGGAGGGGTATCGCCTTTTTATATTATATCTATATAGTTTGGGGTTATATAACACGGCACAATTACAAAAGAACTCATTCCCAGGGATCTAACGCCCCATTCTGGATACACCATTGTAACACAATTTTTTTCTTTTTCATAATTTAAATAGCATTACACCACAATATGTAACATTTGCAATGTCTGAATTATAAGCAATGCCAATTGTTGCATGTTAGTTCTGTATAGCAGTTAATTAAATTGTAATTTGTACCCAAAAACATTCTCTTTTGCTCCTAAGGGGCCATGTAGGACACTTCTGAAATAATTTCTCCCCCTTTAAGGCCATTGGCTTGCTTTCACTGGCCCGCCTCTACAGAACAATAATTCCCCTCCCCAGGCCAGTGATGCAACATAGAGAGTAAATAAAGAAACTTTTGTCAACTGTGTGATTTTCTTAGGCTATCTAATTACTGTATGTTCTAGACCATTTTTAATCATTTAAATGATTAAAAAAGAATTTCAATCAAAGCTTTTTTTTTTATAAATGTACTAGATTGCATGATTTTTTTTATTTTTCAGACTGTTTATTTCTCTGTTTTTCAAGTATGTTGAAATACAAAATTTAGTGTTGCATACAGATTAAATGCCTCCAGGATGTGATGCCCTTATACTATCGCACTCAGACTGAGGCGTCACTGAACCATATAGAAATAAACATTTTAAACACGCAATTCATTATAGCAGCAGTCATACAGGTAGTCATGTTAAAGCATTTCCAATGATGTTAAGAAATTCACATTTTAATACCTTTTCTGCAATTATGCAACCTGGTTTAATGGAGTTTGCTTATAATTCCTGAAATGTATGTTTGTAGAGGGCATGTTGTGGGTAACTAATCTGTTAAAACTCACATAAATATGGGAAAAAAATGCAAATAATAAAAATAATTTTTAGCTAGGATATGAACTTAGGATCCTGTAAGTGTGAGTCAACAGCACCAGCCATCACTATTCACATTAATCATCAGAGTTCATTATGTTTTTATCCCTTGTTTACACTATGTGACATTAATTTAAACTTGACAACTGGTGATGTACTAAATGTGTATTTTAAAACTCATGTGTCATGCCTAATTTCATATATTATATTTATTCTTGTTATTTGCTAATGCTGAAAATGTCATCTCTTCTTCCATTTTCCAAACCCTGAACATGTATTTTTCAGTAAATTCTTAAAAAGCAGTTTGAACTACACAATACTACTATGCAATAATATGATACTTATTGCAAAATAACATTTTTTTGAGTGACAGGAAAAATTTCTACTGCTCTAAACCAAATAACATTCTGCTTTTAAATTAAGTTGGGTTGTCTCCTTAGTGTCTATTATTTATAGTATTATTTCTAATAATATGTACTAAGGAGACAGCCCAACTTAATTTAAAAGCAGAAATTTTTTTTGAGTGACAGGAAAAGTTTCTGCTGTTGTCTCTAAACCAGATAACATTCTGCTTTCAAATTAAGTTTGGTAGTCTCCTTAGTGCCTATTATTTATAGTATTATATTTACACTGGCAATACAGATCTTCATACTGGATCGATCGAGGCCTGGGTTAACTATGGCCACCACCACTAATGTTAGCCAACAGGGTAGTGGCAGAAATTGGGTTACTGTTGTCCAAAGAAGAAGAAGAAGAAGAAGGGAGATTAGGCATGTCCGGAGGCACGGAGAGAATAGGAAGGTAAAGAGAGTGGAAGTGAGGTTAGGAACGTTGAATGTTGGCAATTTGACTGGTAAAGGGAGAGAGTTGGCCGATATGATGGAAAGAAGGAAGGTTGATATATTGTGCATGCAAAAGACCAGATGGAAAGGGAGTAAGGCCAAGTGTACTGGAGACGGTTGGCAAAGAAGAAGTGGGATAATCAGAGAGCTGCAGAAAGTAGACAAAAATACAAGGAGATAAGGAATAAGGTGAAGAGAGAGGTGGTAAAGGCTAAAGAAAAGGTTTATGATGAGTTGTATGAGAGGTTAGATACTAAGGAGGGAGGAAAGAACCTGTAGAAATTGTGTAGAAATTGGCTACACAGAGGGACCGAGCTGGGAAAGATGTGGAGCAGGTTAGTATGATAAAAGATAAAGATGGAAATGTACTCATAAGTGAGGAGAGTGTGTTGAGCAGATGGAAAGAGTACTTTGAGAGGGTGATGAATAAAGATAATGTGAGAAAGAGAAGGTTGGATGATGTGGAGATAGTGAATCAGGAAGTGAAATGTATTAGCAAGGAGGAAGTAAGGACAGCTATGAAGAAGGTGAAGGATGGAAAGGCTGTTGGTCGAGATGATATACCCGTGGAAATATGGAGGTGTTTACGAGAGATGTCAGTGTAGTTTTTAACCAGATTGTTTAATGCAATCTTGGAAAGTATGAGGATGCCTAAGGAGTGGAGAAAAAGTGTACTTGTACTGATTTTTAAGAATAAGGGGCTGTGCAGAGCTGTAGTAACTGCAGAGGGATAAAACTAATATGCCACAGCATAAAGTTATGGGAAAGAGTAGTAGAAGCTAGGTTAAGAAGGGATGTGATGATTAGTGAGCAGCAGTATGGCTTCATGCTGGGAAAGAGCACTACAGATGCAATGTTTGCTCTGAGGGTGTTGATAAATAAGTATAGACAGTGACAGAAGGAGTTGCATTGTGTCTTTGTAGACCCAGAGAAGGTGTATGACAGAGTGCCTAGAGAGGAGTTATGGTATTATATGAAGAAGTTGGGAGTGGCAGAGAAGTATGTAAGAATGGTATAGATTATGTACAAGGGAAGTGTGACAGTGGTGAGGTCTGCAGCAGGAGTGATGCACCACTTGATGCATTCAAGGTAGAGGTGGGACTATATCAGGGATGAGCTCTGACTCCTTTCTTATTTGCAATGGTGATGGACAGGTTGACAGACAAGATTAGACAGGTGTCACTGTGGACTGTGATGTTTGCTGATGACATTGTGATCTGTAGTGAGAGTAGGTAGCAAGTTGAGGAAACCCTGGAGAAGTGGAGATATACTCTAGAGATGACAGGAATGAAGGTCAGTAGGAACAAGACAGAATACATGTGTGTGAATGAAAGGGAGGTCAGAGGGATGGTGAGGATATAAGGAGTAGAGTTGGTGAAGGTGGTTGAGTTTAATTACTTAGGATCAACAGTACAGAGTAACGGGGAGTGTGGAAGAGAGCTGAAGAAGAGAGTGCAGGCAGGGTAGAGTGGTTGGAGAAGAGTGTCAGGAGTAATTTGTGACAGACAGGTACCAGCAAGAGTGAATGGGAAGATCTACAAGACAGAAGTGAGACCAGCTATATTATATGGATTGAAGATGGTGGCACTGGCTAAAAAACAGGAGACAGAGCTGGAGGTGGCTGAGTTAAATATGTTAAGATTTGCATTGAGTGTGACAAGGATGGACAGGATTAGAAAT
>JANRMT010062804.1:24691905-24702522 GCA_026402145.1 Polypterus bichir lapradei
CCCTGAAAATGCAGAATGTAATATTTTTATTACCACAAATTTCTGTTCTTGAAAAAAGCTACTCATGAATTGTGCTGAATCAAAACCTCTGTCAAACTGCAAAATACCACAATCGAAGTATCACACCATTGAATGGGGAAGCAAAACACTGCCTACCTAGATGACTGTTTTCCAAACACAATTTCGCTTTTTAGCCTTTTAGTTTCACACCCAGTGCTGCCAAATACACTATATACACTGAAGAATATATTCCTCATTATGAATGAACGCTTCTGCTTTCAGTCTTATACTAGCCTTTACACTTCTGTGTAGTGCTGTATCTAAGAATTTTTTATGGAAATGGACTGTTTTGTTTTTGTCCTATGTGACTCTATTTTCCCCTTTGGTGCTGTTTCTTGTGTAGACTTAACCAGAATGCCTCAAATCTCATATACTTCACACTGTATTTAAGGTATTGAACTTTAGCATTTCTTCTCCCTTCTTTGACACTTTTTCAATCTTGAAGAGAGCTGACCAGAAAAATGACTTGACCAGAAATATTTGTGTAACAAGTTTGTGTGCCACCTGAAACTACACATCTAGCATTAGGTTGTATGGTTATGGTTTGCCAACATTAAGATTACAGTTTGCTTCCATATTATTTTTATAAATATTATCAATAATACATTATTAAATGTGTAAATTGACTCTTGTTTATCATTTGACTCTAATTGCCTGAGGACATATATGTAGAAGTGGGGAGAAATTCCTAAAATACAAGACCTGATAAAGAGTGTTAATTGTATGGGATTTGTGGCATTCTGGTAAAGCCTACATAATAAAATGTACAAAAGGGTAAAGCACAGTCACAAAGCACTCTACCAAAAACAAAGAATTTTTCAATTAGCAAATATAGAATATTATCTTTATATGTACCAAGCACTCAGTAGTTCAGCTTAAAATCTTTCATCAATTACACTTACCTTGTTCAAAACTGTCCAAGATGTACCCAGGGCAAGATCCAACCTGTGAACGTTACCATCTAGCTCCAGCATCACTAGGCCATATGTTTTGGGTATGTGTCAAATTAACATCATTTTGGACAAAAAATATTTAAATATTTAGCAGGCTGCAATGGGGTCGCAATCATTCCTAACCCATTTTCAGCTATATTTGGAGAATTCCCAGATGGGCTCATAGTGGATGGGGACAAATGGATCATCTATGGCACACTACTAGCATGTAGACTCCCATCTTGTATGGGAAACTGATGTTGCATATTGTTTGAAACTGGAAAAAATCTAATTCTTCCTTAGATGATCTGTCCAAAACATCTTTAAAATATGGCAAGACTTAATTTAAAAAATCTTAGAATAAGCATACATACAGTGGAAAAATGTTTTTTCCATTGCTCTAGGCCATGGGTGTCAAACTCCAGTACTGGAGGGCCGCAGTGGCTGCAGGTTTTCATTCTGACCATCATCTTCATTAGTGACCATTTTTGGCCGCTAATTAACTTCTTTTTATTTAGTTTTAATTAACTAACTTCACTCAGGCCCCTTAATTGTCTCATTTTCCTTAATTAGCAGCCAAACAATAATGAGACACAAAACGAGCCGCCACATGACCAGCTCACCTGTGTCCATCACACAATATGTGAAAATAAGGAAAGGTGGAGGTCTCAGTAAGGTTGATCTCCAAGGTCACCCAAACATTTTAACGGTGTTCTTAGAAAAAACAGAAAATCAACAGTTTTGGAAATATCTGCTATAGTAGAATGAGAACAACAACAAGCTGCAGAATTAAATAACGAGTTTAATGAACAGCAAGAATTGGCTTTCATTAAGAAACTGGTTGGAGTGAAATTGGTTGGAGTTTGACATTTTAGTTTAGCTCATCATCTTTTGGCTCGTTTCATATCTCATTTCTGTTTGGCTGTCATTTAATAAAGAAATTAATCAATTCAGAGGTCTGAATCTTTAAAAACAGGGCCATTCAAATGAAGAGAAAGGAAATTAAGTAGCATTGAAGCCTGGTCAATAATAAGGAAACGGGTTAGAATGAAAACCTGCAGCCACTGCGGCCCTCCAGGCCTGGAGTTCGACACCCCTGCTTTAGGCTATCCTCTCTTTCTCTTGGGTGGGGGTTGAATTTTTGTTTTGTTAGGTTTTGTTTCATCCCTTATTCGTGCATCCACATTCCTCCTTGATAAGGAAACGTGCATATTCTTATTAATTCTTAGGGGGCTTGTTCTTTTTTGCTGTCCTTAAGTCTTTTACCGCTTGCGTTCTTCCACGCCCTCAACACGCTAAAAAATTTGAACCCAATACCGTTTTAAGGACACAGGTGTAAAAACGTAACAGCAAAAACATTTCATGTGAGCATTGGTCAGGATAAAGGAAACTGTACGGAAGGCTGCTGCAACCCCTTTATTTTCTTTGGTTTTCTCTTGCATACTTTTTAATTGCAAACATTGCATATTGTGGTGTAATGCTATTTACATTCAGAAGAAGAAGAAGAAAGGTTATGTGTTAAAAGACAGCTGCTCTTGCGTAATGTATCCTAACTATTGTAATGAGCGTCCTGTGCATTTCGGGGCCCATACTGCTACTGAGCCCGGGCGTGATGCTATGGAGTGTATGAAGGCACTTCACTAGTCTGTAATGCACGGCAAGACATTGGCCCATGAGCGTGTGCTACTGTCCCGGAAAACTTAACAGCACACTACACCCAGTGCTTCAAACTGCTTCAGTATATCTGTGTGCAATTAGTCCGTATTTTGATTTCGATACCTTACAAAGAATCGAGCAATTTTTGGAGCTCAGCGGTACCTCTTCACTCGAAGAAAACATGCTTGCGCCTTTTCTTTAAGAGCGCCCAATTTTGACCACAACGTAAAACCTTGAAACGGGATTACACACTGGTTGTTTGCTCAGTTCATAAAAGCGAATAATATTTTAAATAAAATGTAATGACACCAAGCTTTCTCTTGTCTTAAAATTGGCCATAAATAAAGTAATGATGCAGAGCAGACTGGCTTGGAGGGCACTCCGAATTTATTGCTAGTTTGTTCACTTCTACAACACGCCGTTACGAGTGCACCGGGACAAAACAGACACACCCTATAGTATACCCAAGGGGACAAAATATTATTAATAGTAACTCCATTAAAAAAAAGTACATTGCCCTGATACAGTAAGATGGACCTTGCACGTCGTGCTCACGTTCTGTTTCCAGCGTACGGCCAGATCTGGAACATCACTGTTTTATGACTTTTCTGCCATAGGGGAGTGAATTGGACACAACACACGCTCCGCCCAGCCCCTTTGACAAGTGCAGTAAGAATGTATAAATCGTTGCTGCATCGCATCACTACGCTGCACTATTCTACGGCTTTCATACTTTCATTCACTTTGACGACGCTGCCCCCGATCATCCAGGCATATTTTATCCAAAGTAACCAGCTCAAAATCAAATAAGCGGTAACATTGACCGGGATCCCGAATTCAAAACGGACCTCAATTATATTTCCGTACAGACACGGTCATAATGCAGCCGAATAATTATGAACAGGTAAGTCGCTTTATTTGCTCAAAGTGTGATTATCTGGTCATCTTTCGTGGCACAAAATTTCCAACTCCAGGCTCCTTATTTGTATCGATAAGGCAGAACTGCGCGGAGTATTTCTTGCGGCACTCCGGTTATGCTTCCAAGTCCCAAAGACATGGTAACCGACTTGTACCTGCATAACTAATTGTGGCCTGCGATTAGCTGGCACCCCTTTTTGATAGGCTTCTACTTGGGTGGTGCCCCCAGTATTGCACCACGCGATTTAACCGATTTAAACGGGTCCGGAAAATAATGAATAAATGTTGTGCTTAATTACTTTCAAATTTAAGTCCATTAACTTTGAAATGGAGGAGGAAATTGTACCCTATTCACTAAACCACCTCGTTCTGCTGAAGTGGAGGAATCTTAGTAGTACCATACCACATTAAGAGGATCACATACTGTTTTAAAGTTTAATATGTTGTACTAATTTCTATATTTATATTTGTCTTGTCAAAATTCGATTTACAAATATCTGTAATCAATCCATTATGACTATGGAAAGTATGAGGGAACCTATTTGGAGCTTTCAGTTGAAGATACTGTACCACAATTACAACATGACTCTTAAAAATATTAATTACAAATAACTGTAATGTGTTTCAGTAACCAACATAATTTTACACATCAGAAATGAAGATATTTCTGGTTTTAATTTAAATGCAAGTATATATGTCTCTCACCATTGCATCTGTTTTTAAATCTCAGATATTTCTAATTAACATTATGACTATTGAAAACACGTTTTAGGAATGTAAAATGTATTTATGACTTCTCAGAATGTGACTGGGACTAGTCAAAGTAAGTTGTTAAAATTAATTACTATAATGTCAGTGATATTTTCTAAAAACATAAAGTTCTTAGACATTCGTGATGCAGTTTGGGATTGTGAGTATGTATACTAATAATCTGGTTAAAAAAAGCTTTGTTAAGAACTTCGCTTTTTCACATAGCTTGACTGAGTCTATAGAGCACCAGCCTGGAATTAGTTTTCACTGTAAAAAATGTGCTTTAGACAATAAATGCTGTAGGATTTATGATCCAGGGTTCATGTAGAGCCAATGAGCTGAGAGAGGGTCTCACTTTTACATTTACTCATTTTTAATCGACAGCTGGAATTTTCACGGAAGATAAACTTAAAAGAAGCACAGGCAATGTATTTGGGAGTCAAGTTTTTAATAATATTAAAGGACAAAAAGAACCGGTATTGCCTTAAGTATAAGGTGTAAATGCTGCTAACATCCTGCTAAGAACATTTAACTCTTTACTTAACTTACTTCATCTAGTTTTTTGGGTCATGGAAATCTGGAGCCTGCCCTGCCTTCCACTCCTTTTCTGAAATGTTGAGTAAGAGATCCTTTTCCCACTGTACTTTGGGATCTTTGAAAGGAAGGTACTTTAAAATGTTGTTATATATTATAGAAACGCTGTCTGAGTCCCCAAGACTGATTAATATTTCTTTGCGAAAAATTGCGAAAATTGGGCAAATTTTGTTATCAAAGTTTCCTGTTTGGAAATAATGGAACAATTGTGTTGAAGGGATGTTAAATTTGTAGTGTAATTGTTTGTAGGATGCTAAGACGCTGTCTATGTATAAACCTCTAAGTGATTTAATGCCATACATTTTCCAAACATTAAAAAGTATGTAATTTTTAGAGGGTGGAAAAATGATGTTTATTGTGCAGAGGCACCATAGATAAAAGTTTCTCTATCTTTAAGTGCTTCTTACATTGGTTCCATATTCTGAGTGAATGAAGCACAATTTGGTTGTTAGTATATCGATGATAACTTGTATTTACTGGGGCACAAAGCGAGGAATATAAAGAAGTATTGCAGGATTTTTATTTGTGTCAATGTCAAGGTTTTTCTAGCTTGTATATTTGCCGCCCAGTAATATAATTGAAAGTTAGGTAGAGCCATGCCACCTTCTGCCTCAGGCCTTTGAAGGGCCACCCTTTGGATCCGTGAATGCTTTGAATTCCAAATAAACAAGGTTATGATTGAATCTAATTTCTTAACAATGATTTGTTAATGTTTATGGGGATGCTTTGAAATAAGGTGTTTATCTTGACAGTGTTAATTGTCCCTGCTAAAATGAGATGGATAGTAGACCATCTTCTATGCAAGTTTTGCTTATGTTTTTCCATGCTGAAATTTTGTTGAAAAAGAGCTTTATGTTTACTTGTGATATATACCCCAGGTATTTAAACTGATCTGAGATGATTAAGGGGAAGGTGTCCAATCTGAGATGATTAAGGGGAAGGTGTCCAATCTAATATTGTGTGCTAGAAGAGGATACTTTTATTCAAATTTATTTTGAGTCCAGATATCTTTTGAAATTTTTGCTAGTGCTTTTAGGACTGCAAGTGCAGTATTTGTGGATCTGATATATAGTACCATATCATCTGCATATACAGATATTTTCTGTTCAAGTCCTTCTCTGATAATCCCCTTTATCTCAGAAGCTTTTCTTAGCCTTCTCTCCGTGTTCAAAGTAATGATGTCATGATTTAAAAATGAATTGTTCAATTTCTTTTATTGTGAAGATGTTGAGTTCTGAATGCAAGTCTGTAATTTCCTATAAAGTGCCTCATTTGGGAACCTGGCTTGTTCTTCATCTGTTCTGGTAATTTACTGATTAACTCTTATTCCTTCTTGGTTTCCAATTTATTTTGTGGGAGAAGTATGAAATAATCTGTCCACTTAAAAATGCCTTCAGAGTTTCCCAGAGTATTCCTACAGAGACCTCTGAGGATGCATTTTTTTTAAATCTGTTTGCTTGGATATAAACTCTGTACAGTTCTCATCAGCTAATAAAAGTGGGTTAAGATGCCAGCTGCAATATGAGTATGTGGGGCATAATGATTTGAGCTCCATGATCAAAGGGGCATGGTTGAAGATAACACTAGCGTTATACTTGCAAGATTTAATTGTGGGCAAAAAATTGTTATCTATAAAGAAATAATCAATTCTTGAGTAACAGTGATGTACTGGTGAGAACAAGGAATATGCTCTTGAGTTTGGACTTAGAAATCTGCTCTGATAAGTTGTGATCAATTACAAACTATGTAATTGTTTTTGCAGTGTTAGATGTTATCGCTCCTGTGCCAGAAGACCTATCCAAGTCTGAATTTAAGATACAATTAAAGTCTCAGGCCATTATAATTTTATGAGTGTTCACATAAGGAATGGATGTAAATACATTTTGGATGAAGTCTCTATCATCCACATTGAGTGTGTAGATATTTATCAAAATCAGTTTACAGTTAAATAAATGTCCGATGACGATCACATATCACCTTTCAGAATCCGATACTACATCTGATACTACAAATGAAACTGTTATATATATAAAAATTCCCACACCTCAAGTTTTCTTTGTATAACTGGAGTGGAATATTTGGCCAGTCCAATCTCTTTGCAACTGAAATTGATCCTCGCTTAATAAGTGGGTCTCTTGTAAAAATACTATCTTGGCATCTAAACCTGATGGATTAGAGAATACTTTCTTTCTCTTTAATTTGTGATTGAGACCTTTGACATTCCAGCTTACAAAGTTCACTGTTTGGTCATAAAGACATTGCTTCTGAACTTTTGTTTTACATTTTGTAGTCTTAAATTAAGTTAGTACATTATTACATAAGCTATCTTTAACCTTCATTTCCAGTTTTGCCTGGAGTTATTACTATGAAGCCTATTATTGTGTTGGCTGTAAGGGTTAAAAGGATAAATTAAAAACAGTTTGCTCTCTTTCTTTCTACCCCCAGCCCCCTCAACCCCCCATTTTGCCTCCCCATGTTGGGCTTCACCAAGTCCCAGTCCTCTGAGATGCCTAGAGACAGAGCACATCCAAAACAAAACAAGCACCCCAGCAGCAGTCTAGAAGGATTAAAGTAGCGATATCTATTGTTAGTACAGTCTAAATACTATAAACGTAGAATATAATCTTAAACAGTCCCGAAAGAGTAAACCCAGGGAATGATGTTAAACAGTAGCCATGGATAAATAGATAATGCATGATAGTATAGTCCTAATATGATAAACCAAGTGTATGATGTTAACCAGTCCCCTTTGGGGAGAAAAAAAACATAATTAAACATAAAAATAGCAGAGAAGGAAATGGAATGTATAATTACGGTAACAGTTAAGATCTTTTTTGACTTGCCAGAACATGATTTGACTCATGATCATATTTCAAAAAGTGTCTGGATCAATTTTCTTGGCTCTTTTTCTGCTTCCTCTGAAGAACTAAAAATGTAGAACTTGCTTTGAATATCTATTTTCAATTTACCAGGATACTAGAGGCTGTACCTGATTTCTGCTTTCTGTAAGCGCTGTTTAATTCCGTAAAATGCGACATGTTTAGCAGCTGTTGAAGGTGAGAAATCAGGAAAAATACAAATGCGATTATTTTAAAATATAATCTCATGTTTCAGTCTGAGACCTGACATCACATTTAATTTAGATTGTAATTTGTTGAAACACACAATAAGGCTTCTAGGTTTTGAAGAATTTGGTTCACGTATGTGGTAGGTTGCTGATATCCTGGTGTCTAATTTGAAGTCCTATCCAATTATTTTAGAAAATAGATTAGCTATGAATTTCAGGGTTTTCAGAGAGACCTTCAATTCTGATATTATTCCTTCTGTATCCATCTTCCAGTGCATCTAGTTTGTTGCCAAGCACTTTGCTTTTGGAATTTACAGCCGTTGCTTTTCCGTAAATGGTAGATGCCTGTTGTTCAACTATTTCGATTCGAGTTGTGAATGTTTGCTTAATGTCTTCAAGCTGAGCACCATGTGCTCTAAACTTATTTTGAAAATTTCTCATATTTTCCTGTATTTTCTGCTCAATTTTTCCCCCAATTTTTCCTGGCATACAAAGCAATTACTTAAATGTTTCTCCTGGTCTTTAATAACCTGAAGCAGCTCCTCGTTTGTCTTGTTTATGTCCTTTATATATTTCCTTATATCATTTGTGTCATTTGTAACCTTCTTTATATTACTCTTTAGCTTCTTTATGTCGGCCTAAGAGCAGTTGTTACTGTGGTAATCATTGCGGTGATCGTTACCTTCAGCTCAGACTGTTCATTTCAGTGTTCTCCATGCTCAGTTGGAGTTGGTGCTGCTGGCTTGCGGGGTTTAGTTGACAGTGTGTATAGTTAGGCCATTTTGAGGTTCAACGAACCTTCTGGAATCAACGAGTTCCCCTGGCCTGACTCACCTGCACTTTCGCTCTTGGCTCATTCTTGACAGATCCAGAGGGAATGTCTAGATGCACAAATAAAACGCTGTAACAGAATTATAAAAGCATTAAGCAGTAGTTTTCAAATGTACATTATGTAATAAACATACATATCTGTTTAAACATACAGTCATAAATTACCTAAATTTAAGTATTGTATTTTTTGTTTTTAACATTTCCAACATTGTAAATGTTACAGACCTCTTAATGTGTATCTAATATTTTCACTTCCTACATGAAATGTCCTACACTTTACATTTAATTTAATCTGCCACAAATCTTTCCTATCTTACACTCTGTCCCAGTCTCTCTGTAATGATTTGACTAATTCTAGACTAGCCATCCCCACTGTAGTTCTCCCCAGAAATTATTTCCAGCCAGGTGTCATGAAAAGGTAGCCGGGTGGGGTGGGATGGGGAAATTTGGTGGTGGAGAAAATTAAATGTGCACTATTTTTATTAGTTAATTATTATTAATTATTTTACAATGCTCAATATGACTTCCTTTTTTAAGGTTTGACACTTGTGCCAGAATATTTTTATTAAATGTAAGACGAATCCAATTCAGGCTCCTGCAACCCTAACAAAAATTTTAAATAACAATTGTTATGACATAAACCAAGAGACACAAGTATTGTCGCTGTCTGGAAGAAAAGTGAAAACAATGAAAAAAAAGTATGGGAAACCTATTGAAGAAAAATTAAAAAATATTTTTCAAAGCCAACTTGCATATGCAGAAGGCGTCTTCAGTTAAATACTTATTCTTCTTTTCTTCCTAGAGGCCCAGTTGTCTGCAGCTTTCCCATAATCAAAGTCCCCAGGATCTGGGCCCACCAAAGAGATCAGCATGAGATTATTTAGCGTGCTTTGACTCATGCAATTTCTCAAACATGTCTTGATCCTTTTAAGGGCAGAAAACCCCCTGTCACATTCAGCTGTGCCCAATATGAGCTAGTTTGGCTAAATTTGGAAACGACTCTGAGCTCTGATGTCATTGCCATTTTTAGTAAAATCTGTTTTGGACTGAAGTCTTTGTATGATTGACTTCTGATCATTTTTGACACAACTGTCCATTCTTGCCTGCTACTTTTATATTTAAACATTGAAGGACTACCACTTTTGGAGTAATGATCAAAAAGAATGTGGTATAGCGGGTCCACAGCTTCAAAAAATAAAAAAAGGACCAGTTTTAAATCCATAGAGCTGTGTCGCTGTGCGTGGGCATGATTGCATGACTGTGGGGAGTTATTGAGGTAGTTGGAGCAAGTTGCACCTGCACGTGCAGGTACGATCATTCTCAATAGCTTCATTGGCTTCCTGTAGCGGGTGATTAAGGTGCTACGCCCACGGAGACATAAGTATACAGTGGAACCTCGGTTCACAAATGTCTCTGAACATGTACAAATCGGGTTACAACCAAAAAGTTTGCCAAACTTTTGCATCTGTTCACAACCACACACTCGGGTGACGAACAAGCCAGTTTTCCTTCCGGTTCATACGCGCGATGATTTCCACACGTGTTCAGTCTCTCCCTGTGCATTCCCTGTGCAGCGAGCGAGTGAGAGAGAGAGAGGGTTGGCTGCGTAAGGCTGAGAAGGCAGTTAAAGAATGCACCGGGCTTGTTTTTAAAGAGACTGATTCGAGCATTCTCTGTTCAAGGTTTTCTCAGTGTTATTCAATGTTTTTACATTTAGTTTACTATTACACTGTGTATTATATGGTATAATTAACTAATTAATTGCTTAAAAATCTTTAAAAAAATATATTTACATACAGCTCGTTCGGT
>JANRMT010062804.1:24747522-24782693 GCA_026402145.1 Polypterus bichir lapradei
ATTAGAAGCTAAGTGTTGGCCTTTAATAAATCCAGTTTGATCTTGTGATATTACTGAAGGCAGCACTTTCTCCATCCTTCTAGCTAGGACTTTGGAGAGTATCTTAACATCATTATTCATAAGTGAAATTGGTCTAAATGATGCACATTGTAATAAGTCCTTATTTTGTTTAGGAAAGACTGTGATTAATGCTTGGTGAAAAGTTTGAGGTAGAATTTGATTGTCTCTAGCTTCTGTAAATGTTGCTAATAAGAGGGGAGCTAGCTGAGTGGAGAATTTTCTATAAAATTCGACAGGGTAGCCATCAGGGCCTGCTGCTTTCCCGCTTTGAAGTGACTTCATAGAATGTAGTAATTCTGATAGCGCCAGAGGTTTATCCAGTTCCTCTGCACTAAAAGCATCTATTTGTGGTATCTATAATGTATCCAGAAATGCATTAGATTGTGTGTTGTCTTCTTTACACTCATTAGAATATAAGGATTTATAGTAGTCTCTAAATATATATTTTTATGGTCAATGATTTTATCTCCATTCATGTTGGTGATTGCTGGGATTGCATTGCGAACTTCTTGCTTGTGGATTTGTTGAGCGAAGAGCTTATTAGCTTTCTCTCGGTGTTCATAGTAATGATGTCTTAATTTAAAAATGAGTTGTTCAGTTTCTTTGGTTGTTAAGAGGTTGAGCTCTGAATGCAGAGCCTGCCTTTTCCTATGAGGAGCCTCACTTGGACACCTGGCATGTTCTTCATCTATTCTAGTAATTTTGCTGGTTAGATCTGATACCTTCTTGGTTTCTAATTTATTTATGTGGAAAAGATATGAAATAATCTATCCTCTTAAGAAGGCCTTTAGAGTTTCCCAGGGAATTCCTGCGGAGACCTCTGAGGATGTATTTGTCTCTAGGAAGAAACTGATTTCTTTGGATATAAATTCTGTACAGTTCTAATCTGATAATAGAAGTGGGTTACGATGCCATCTGTGAGATGAGTGTGTGGGGTCTAATGATTTTAGCTCCAAGATCAGAGAGGCATGGTCGAAAATAACAATAGCATCGTACTTGCAAGATTTAATTGTAGGCAAGAAATTATTACCTATAAAGAAATAATCAATTCTTGAGTATCAATATTGCACTGGTGAGTAGAAGGAATATGTTCTCGAGTTTGGGTTTAGAAACCTCCAGGGGTCTGATAGGTTGTGGCCAGTTAAAAACTGTGTAATTGTCTTTGCAGTGTTAGATGTCAAACCCGTGACAGGAGACTTATTTAAGAGTGGATTTAAAACACAATTAAAGTCCCCAGCCATTATACTTTTATGAGTGTTCACATTGGGAATGGATGCAAATACATTTTGCATGAATTACCTATCATTGACATCGGGTGCATAAACATTTATCAAAATCACTTTACAGTTAAATAAATTGCCCATGACAATCACTTATCTCCCTTCACGATCAGATACTACATCTGATACTATAAATGAGACTGTTCTATGTATGAGAATTCCCACACCTCTAGTTTTCTTTGTAAAGCTGGAATGGAACATTTGGCCAGTCCAGTCTTTTTGCAGCCGGAACTGATCCTTGTTTAATAAGTGGGTCTCCTGTAAAAATACTATTTTAGCGTTTAAACCTGTTAGGTGAGAGAATACTTTATTTTTCTTTAATTCGTGATTCAGGCCTTTAACATTCCAGCTCACAAAGTTAACTGTCCCATCATGGAGACATTGATTCTGTAGTTTTGATGTCATTTTGTAGTCTTAACTGGAAGTGAGACAGCTTTAACCTTAATTTCCAATTTTCCCATGAGTTATTGCCATGCAGCCTATTGTTATGTTGGTAGTTATAATTATAAGGATTAAAAGGATAGATTAGATATAGCTTGCTCTCTTTCTCTCCCCCCTTAAATTTTGCCTCCCCATGTGAGGCTGGACCCCACTTCACAAAGTCCCAGTCATTTGACATACCTAGAGACAGAGCACGTCCAAAATAAAACAAGTCCCACAGCAGCGGCATTTGAGGATTAAAAAGTAGAGATATCTATTGCCGATAAAGTTTAAATACTATAAGCAAAAAATGTAATCTTCAACAGTCTTGAAATATTAAGACAGTAAACCCAGGGAATGGTGTTAAAAAGTGGTCCTGAATAAGTATAGTATACCCTAATGCAATAATAACAATAACAATAAACCAAGGTTACGATGTTAAACAGTCTCCTTTAGAATAGTAAAAAAAAAAAAAAAACCTACTTTAATTTCTTCCACACATACGCCTATAAGTGCAATTAAAACATAAACAAAAAGTGTCTGAGAAGAGAAAAGGATGTATAATTATGGTACCCGTATTGTTGCAAGTGGATCTGACGGCAGGTAATATCTTCTTGCCATGCCATGACAGGATGCGACTCACTATCATATTTCAAAAAAGTGTCGGGATCTTAATTCCTTTTCTGCTTCCTGCTTGCTGGAGAATATGTAATATTTATCTTGAATATCCACTTTCAGTTTGGCAGGATACAAGAGGCTGTATCTGATATCATCTTTCCATAACCGCTGTTTAATGTTGTAAAAAGCTGCACATTTAGCAGCTGTTGAGGGTGAGAAATTAGGGAAATGCAAATGCGGTTATTTTCAAATATAATCTGTTGTTTCTGTCTGAGAAGTGCCATTACATTAAGCTTAATTTGTAATCTCTCGAAGCGAACAATTAGAGCCCTAGGTTTAGAGGTATTTGATCCATGTATGCGATAAGCTTCCACTATCTTGGTATCTGATTTAAAGTCCTCTCCAATTATTTTTGGGAATAGTTCAGCTACGAGTTTCACTGGGTTTGGACTTTCATGATTCTCAGGTAGACCTTCGATTCTAATATTATTCCTTCTGCATCCATCTTCCAGAGCCACAAGTCTGTCTCCGAGTTTTTTGCATTCGAAATTCGCAGCTTTAGCTTTTCAATCGGCGATAGATGCCGAATGTTCCACTGTTTCAATTCGAGTCGTGAATGTCTACTTAACATCTTCCAACTGATCGGCAAGTTCTCTCAGTTTAAATACATTTTTCTGAATTTTTCCTAGCATACCTTTAAAGGTTGCATCAAAACAATTATATATACGTTTTTCCAAGTATTTATTATCCTGCCGCAGTTTTTGCAGCTCCAGCCGCAGCTTCTCGTTTGTCTCATTTTGCAGCTTCTCATTTGTCTTGAGCAAGCCATTTATTTCTTTCTTCATATTTTTCTAATTGTCTTTCTTAAGCTCACTTATGGCCGTGGCCAATGTTGCGATCATTTCCTTCAGTTCGGACAAATCGTTTCGGCTTTCGTGCTCCATGGGTGAAGTGGCAACCCCGGTTACAGCCAATGCTTCCGGCTCGCGAGGAGTAGATGAAAGCACGGACTGCAAGGCCATTTCCAGTTTCAAGTGATCTTCTGGAATCGGCGAGATATCGTGACCTGCATCACTTGCACCTTCACTCCCATTTTCGCTCTCGACTGTAGATGATGCAGTGGAGTGGGGTCCTGGGAAGTCTGTGCTTTCGCCTGCCTGTTCCAGGTCAGTCTGTGAAAGGCCGTACCTTGCACTTGGGCTTGATGTCTATCTAGACTTGGGTGTAGCTTTAAGTTTCTTTTCCTTTTCTTTCTGACCCCCTTACTTGTTACTCATGTTTATATACTGTAGTAGAAACTCCTCGGGTTGGGTAAATACAGGATACCTCGGTATAATAAGAAATAAGAGAAAAAATAAAGCCACTGTTAACGAAGCTCCGCTTCAAATGTCCATCTTCTGTAATGGACGAGACCAACCCATCAAAGATGTTTCCTTCTTGAACAGTTGTTTGACCTATAGTGGTAAAGCTTTCTGTAATAACCAAACATGACCTATTTAGTAAATGAGAATGTGTGTTTATGTATGAAAAAAAAGTTTAAGGTATAGTTAATTTATAAGGTTTTGCACTTTTATATTATCACACTATATTGTAAATATGTTTTATATTGTAAATAAGTGGAAGCCCTCAATAATGACATCAATGAAACAAATTAGACATTCAATTGAATATATTAGTACTATAAGTGCTCATATTGTGTGTTTCTAAACATGCTTTAACCAGTCTACAAAATGCAGTTTTTTCTCCTTTGTTAAAATAAATTAAAAATTAAATAAACACATTATATATTGAGTATAAGCTGTACGTTATTTACAGCCACAAAAAGTTCAGCAGAGTCCTATGCTTGTCAAATGCAATAGAATTAATTTTTGTCTTTTGCCTTTCCCCAGTCTAGCCAAAATGCTAAAAATACATCAACACCATTTGTTTTACGAGCTAAAGGGCTGATTGTTAACTGGTGGAAAGACCTGGTGTACAGGTACCTGCATAAGAAAGACTGGAAGCAAGTGGTAGACGAGGCTCATCTACAACAGATTCAGAGGTAACTTAAACTATTAACAATCATAAAACATACATAAACATGTAATTAACTAAAACCAAAACAGAAAATGTATCTTTTTATACTTAGTTTCTTTATTCTTTTGCTGTAAACTTGTGGAATGTATTACTTCCTTTTATTGTTCATGTGTGTTTAATATTTTGTTTATTAAGGCATAACAATATTAAAATAATGCGAAAGGTGCTATATAAAACAGTCATTAATTGATATTTCTGATTAAACAAATAACTAATTTCTTTTGAATATTTACAGATATTGTCCAATTACATTTTTTCTGTCATCAAAGTAAATAACTAGAGAGCAATCATCTGTATTTTGCATTGAAGCACATACTCTCAGAAAAATAGGTCATTTTGTCATGCAGCCTAGTGCTAGCCCAAAATACCCATTCTTATCACAAATCAGGCGGTGGAGTACAAAACACTTTAAGTAAAATGGCACTTAGCTTGACGTATAATGTTAATTAAACTTCTTCAGACAAACAGGAGTGAAGGAAGCACCATCAACATCATCAGCTAATAGTCTCTGGTAGAACAGGAAAGTAGGGACATTTTTTTCTGTAAGTAAGGTCTTGACTCTCCATCTGCGTTTAGGTAGCTTGGTTGAGAAAGAATGTCCAAAGGCCTGATGGCTAGATAACTTCAAAATAGACAGCCCTCAGATGTTAAACTATTGTGATAAACTGAGAGTCTGTGAGTGTAGAAGAAGCTTCAACAAGTACTGTTATCATTTTATTCAAATATTATTTACAAAATTATCCAAAAATCATACAGTTCCATTAATACCACGTCTACCCTCTCTTAATGTCTGTTACCAGAATATTCCAACAACTTGTTAGTTATATGAAATATGTTTTGCCAAACCTTCAGCTCTGATCTGTTTTGTAATTTGTCTTTATCTATTTACATTTCAAAGGGATCTTGTTTTTACAACAAATTTGACCCTGGCTTTAGCGTTGTGTATTGTTTATTTATTTATTGTAAATCATTTTGGTATTTTCATGAATGAAATTATTTGTGTCTTTTAATATATGTTTATTTTTCCTTGATTACGTTCTTTGTCAATAGTTTTGCAAGCATCTTCCTATTTTCTGGATTGTTTTGTTTTTCTTTGCCTCCTTCCAGTTAAGGAGGTGTACAGCTAATAGGGCCACCTAAGCCTTTATTTAAAATGTTGTTATTCTTTATATTCTTAATCATCATCTATAGTTTGAAATGGATTACCTAAGGTTAGTTTGGAATTCTTTGATTTAGTATTTTAGCTTTGTATTAGTTTGCCTTTGCCTCATTACAAAATTTGTGGTGTTTTGTTTTTTTATCTCTTGCCCTTTTTCTCATCATAGTATTTTTTAATCCTAACTGGTTTCTTGGCCTTTGTTTTTATTGTATTTTTGCTTCTTACCCTATTTTTGTAATATTTTGATTGATCTTTAACTAATTGATTTTGATTAAGTGATTAGTCGATGTATCAAACTGTGACTTTTGAAGACTAAAGAATCTATTAGTATTATTTAATTTTTGTTCCAATATGTTTTTTACCAGTGACTACACTTAAAAGACTAGTGCTAAATTTATTGAGGTGTTTTGGTGTTTTTTTTCTTTGTAAAACAAAAGCAATCTTGTATAATTAAACAGAATTTAGAACTGGTTTAGCAAGCTGTGACAAATGAGCCTTGGTTTGTTTTCAGTCAGTCTACTTTTTTCCATTACGAAAGCATTACTTTCCAGAGGCTGTTACTGACTGAAATAACACACATTCCTTTCAATCAAATGTACTTGTCATCAGGTCAACATGCTAAGCAGAAATATTCATCGAAAAAATTAATTAAAATTCTCCTGATTTTATTTAATTATAGCATTGTTAAACATTTAAATTGCAAACATGCAAATTCTATTCTATTCTGTGATGGCCCTATTTTTAAAAAATAATAATAATAAGAAACCTAGAAACTAACATTTATATGAAAAGCAGTCTAGTGGCTGACAGGTTATGAAATGGGGTCAGTGTGAGCTGTTACCTTAAGGTAATTTCACCACCATTTAGTCAAGAATCCTTCTGAATGCCACAATTGCTTTTCTTTATCTGCCTAATCCTCCCATGCTGTCATCTCAGCTATTATTTTGTTACTGGAAATTGTATGAACACTTTCTTGAAAGGATTAATTTTGATTAAGCAAGTAATTCATACTGCAGTGGGCTGGCCAGGGTTTGTTTCCTGCCTTGCGCCCTGTGTTGGCTGGGATTGGCTCCAGCAGACCCCCATGACCCTGTAGTTAGGATATGGCGGGTTGGATAATGGATGGATGGAAGTGATTCATAATAAAAAGTAGTGTCTTAGAAACTTGAAAATAGCAATGTTGTGGTAACTCAGTACTAACTGATAGCCATTTATGTGATCATATACAGAGAACTTCAACATCTCAAAAATGAACTTCACTATCTGTCTAAACATGTAAATAGTGAAGTATGCTGTGTGGCCTGTAGGAGGCGCTCCAGCTCCCCAAACACCCGACACAAGTCAGGCTTGCACATAAGTCACAGCAAACACGAGGATTTTATTCATGGGAAACTCTTCTGTCTTTGTCTGCCTTCTTCTTCTTCTCACTCTCTCTCTGTCACTGCCTCCTCCACTCCTCCCAGCAAGCTTGATCCTCTTCCTTCTTCCTGACTCTGGCTTCCAGAGCAGTGGCAAACAGCTCCTTTTAAGTGATCCCAGAAGTACTTCCGGTGTCCCATAGGCTTGGTCTGGGAGCACTTCAGTGTAAGGAGGGTGCCTCATAAAGTAGGGCACTCTAGTCCCTGCAGCATCCCCTGGATATATATATACTAGCAAAATACCCACGCTTCGCAGCAGAGAAGTAGTGTGTTAAAGAAGTTATGAAAAAGAAAAGGAAACATTTTAAAAATAACATAACCTGATTGTCAATATAATTATTTTGTCACTGTTATGAGTGTTGCTGTCATCAAGGATTTGATTATCATTATTTCTTTCAATCATGTTCGTATTTGGAGGACGTCTTGTTTTGAAGTTACATTCCGTGTTTGTCAACCGTTGTAAAGATAACAGGTTTCATTCATTAAAGTGTTCACTATGCAAATCGCTACTCGTGAATGTAAGATGTTTAACAGGCATTCCCGGTATTAACTTGTGCTAAACGTACCATGGTGTGACGTAAGGGGAGCAAAAGGCAAGGAGGCGCGTATTTTGAATGAAAAGGGAGAAGACAGCGAAGGAGCGGAAAAGTGAGAAGGAAAACTGTTTAAATAAAGAGTTAGGAAGGTGAATGGAAAGAAGCAGCTAGCGGTAAATCAAGGAAGACTTTGTGATAAGGACGGTTCGGTGCACGTAGAAGGTGTAACAATAAGATTGTTAAGCCTTATGATAATGTTCCCGCACGGAGGATTTAGAGAGACGTACTGGGAGAAGTATAATCTGAACCTCTCTGCAGTTTCGTTTATTTTCGGGTTGTAATGTTCATCAAATTTACGTATCATCTGTTCCAGTGGCGGACCGTGCATTTCACACCTAGGCCTTCAGTAGTGCTCCGTCTGAATCAACCCGCCCCTCAAAAACTAATTTATGGTTATAAAAACCATATTAATATGCAGAAATACAGTATAAAGAGCCGCTGCATCGCAGATAGATAACTCCTGTAGCCACAATAAATGCCTTTATTGAGTAGACAAACCAAGGGTGAACAAGTTCCTTTCTACTGCAGCTACAGCCGCGACACACATAAAAAACATCAATAATAACTCATAAACTTGCAATATTATTTAGGAAGATTGCAACATTTTACTCACCAAAAATTCGGATTATTTGTAAACAAAATCCATCCTCCTCTCTTTCCTCAAAAACAGTTATTAGTCTGTCGTACAGATTATATGTGCTCTTCAGTTCCATCAAAAAGTCCCTTTCTATCGCCATCGAAGCTAATGCTGAAAGTCGAACCTGCCCTGTTGTATTTCTGGCATAAGTTTTAATTCGCTTTAGGGCTGAAAATGTCCGCTCGATGGAAGCAGTGTACACGGGAATGGTCACCGCCAAATATACCAATGTGTACAGCTGCCCCATGCTCTCATTCAGA
The DNA here is from genome assembly GCA_026402145.1 of Polypterus bichir lapradei. Lineage (NCBI taxonomy): Eukaryota > Metazoa > Chordata > Cladistia > Polypteriformes > Polypteridae > Polypterus > Polypterus bichir. The sequence goes on from JANRMT010062804.1 coordinate 24,756,047, forward strand.
TTTTTCTGATGAAGGAAGTCAAGGAGATCAGTGGGAGATTTTCCTGCAAAATCATCCATGGCATACTTTACAGTCAGTTCTGTTTTTAGCCGAGACAGATCAAAAAGTGCTCCGTGGCTCTGTGTTAAACTGGAGAAGGCTGCATGCGGGAAATTTTTCTTGTATTCCTGAAACTTCTGGGGGTCGAGGAGCTTGACAAACATCAGTTTTTCGTGGTCTTGAAATCTGGTCTGTGTCTGGCAAATAATATTGTTCAGAATCCTGCCATGGAGTTGGCAGTAGTGCGCGCGAGGATCTTGCACTCGGAGCGCCTGCGGTACGTTCAGTGGCCTCGTAGAGTTCCTCATATCGGCTTCTATCCAATCAATGGGTCTAAATATGGTGACGTTGCCGTACACCTGCTAGAGGGCCCTACTGACACCAACTCAAAATCTGATTGGTTGAAGCAACAGTTTAATCGACATTTATTCTGTGTTAGAGGGCCTGCAGAACGGATTGTGAAGGCCTCTCTGCCTGGCAATAAAGGATGGCTGAAATGTGATTGGTTAAATGCTTTAATACGAAAATACTTGTCTGGAAGCAGCACAACCATTGGAAAAGCTATGAAAGGAAGCGGACAGACTATTTGGAAATATTTAATAAGTATTCATGGACAAAATATAATTAACATCAGTTTGTGATTCAGATATTTTTTTAGGCCAGCAGAGAAGGCCTTGCAGGCCCTGACGGCCCACCACTGAAGCTCATGGTTAACTCATCAGATGCAACTCCGCCTCACACGGCGACCGAGCTGCAGGCTATGGCCGTATACAGTATATGGACGAAAGTAGGTTCCAGTTATGACCGTTACGCGTAGAATTTCGAAATGAAATCTGCCTAACTTTTGTAAGTAAGCTGTAAGGAATGAGCCTGCCAAATTTCAGCCTTCGACCTACATGGGAAGTTGGAGAATTAGTGATGAGTGAGTGAGTCAGTCAGTCAGTCAGTAAGGGCTTTGCCTTTTATTAGTGTATATATATATATATATATATACACCCCGATCTACATACTGTGAAATAAACGAACCACACGCCGACTTGCTGACCAACCACATGCGTTACCTGGTAGGTAACCACCCATACAGTCAGATTGTGATTCAGACTACGAATGCCTTGAATGTAATTACCCCGATCTACATACTGTCAAATAAACAAACCACACGCTGTGGCGCAACGCAAGAGGCTTTGCCTCTAGCGCTGACATCCGAGGTTCAGTTCCCGAAGGGGGGGTGCAGTGAGTGTGTACGCCTGATGAGCCCAGAATTAGGGTGAAACACGTGTCACGTACTCTTTGCATTATTTGACAATAAAAACTATTTCAACCATTCTATGATCTGCTTCTCGCAACTGAAAGAGGGCACCGTGGTAGACGTTAGCCGTACAATCGGATTGTGATTCAGACTATGAATGCCTTGAATGTAATTACCCCGATCTACATACTGTCAAATAAACAAACCACACGCCGTGGCGCAATGTAAGAGGCTTCGCCGCTGACGACCAAGGTTCGATTCCCGAGGGGGAGTGCAGTGAATGTGTATGCCTGATGAGCCCAGAATTAGGGCGAAACACGTGTCGTGTACTCTTTGCATTATTTGACAGTAAAAACTATTTCAACCATATATATGTGTGTATATGTATGTGTGTATATATGTAGATATGTATATATACTGTATATGTGAATGTATGTGTATATATATATGTATATATGTATGTGTATATGTATATATGTAGATATGTATGTATATATGTATATGTGTATATATATGTTTATATATGTGTGTGTGTGTATATATATATATATATATATGTGTGACAGCAACACTCATATAACAGTGACAAAACAGTTACATTGACAATCATGTTACGTTATTTTTAAAATGTTTCCTTTTCTTTTTCATTAATTCTTTAACACACTACCTCTCCGCTGCGAAGCGCGGGTATTTTGCTAGTACTAAATATGTTCAATGTTCTACATCACAATTCTACAGGCATCCAATATATAAGATATAATTTTTCATCTTAACTTTAGAGACATCTTCACAATTTCAACATGCCATGCATTAATATTAGCATTACAGAACACCTGATAGCATATTAGAGGAGTAGCTTAGAGATGTGTTTTAGCTACATCCCAATACTTCATACAACCATAAGCTAAATTGTCTTAAAAGACCTGATATATTGTTAGTAAAGTTTCTCTAGATGCTCCCATATATCAAGTCACAAAACATATATAGTAAATGAATAACTTTTTTGCATTTATCCTCTAAAGATATTTATGACATTTAAATGTAAATCTCACATTAGACTTCAAGGCTAAATACTTAAAAACTGAAACATTTAGCAATATCTGACTATATAAATGAATACAATCATTACCTAGACACTTTATTAGATAAATCAGAACTGTGTGAGGTGACAACTGTTATACTAAGGATGTCCCCATCATTGGTTAGTTAGTTTGGAGTTTATGGAAATGATTGGGATAGGAGACAAGGTTGGGAAACAAAGCTAGGGTCAGACAAAATTTGACAGTCAAAGCCACAAGCACATATTAAACAATGAGCAGAACAGAATAAAAAAGTAATCTCTTTTACATGGAATAGCCTCCTTTCTGCCAAATAACAATAGACTGATATGTTTCATGAGAAAGAGATTTCATTTTGACCATTTTTGAAGCCAAAAATTAACTTGAGGAATGCCAGCACTTTACAACAAATGTGAAAAGAATAACAGATTTCAGCAGTTATAATGTAGGTAAAAGATTTCTCTTATAACTAATTAGCATTTATAGATGACTAATTAAAGATAAGACAAGGGAGTTTACCATTAAGGCACTAAAGGAATGACTTCTGAAAATGGGCTTTGCAGTCTCTTGTGGTGTGGTATTTTGTATATAAGTTGATAAATATTTTTTATGTCTTTATTTGTAGCTTAGACAAAGCAGTGTAATATTAGTGTTACATTATTGATAGGAACAGCAATGGTTTGATGGTTAAGAACCCCCCCCCCCCGTCTTTAGGACTGAGTCTTTCTAATTTTATGACAGGGTCAGGGGAAGTACCTAAAACCAGTTTGGCAAGTGATTCTTTGCGGGACTAATTGGGTGCAGGTGCGAGGAGCTGCTCCTTCTACTGCATCATTTAGGTGCCTGACTGGCAATGCTGCAGCCAGTTCCCCAATTAACCACAGAGTGAAACTCACTCATGGAACACCTGCACACGATTGAAGCCTGCACCATCTTGGGGTGCAATTATTTATTTGAAATTGGCAACTAATTTCCTGGCCGCGGACCTGCTATTCTGGACTCTGTCTTTCTGATTAGTCTTTTCTGATTCTATATAAAAGTGTGACACAATCAGTTTTCATTGTTCATTGTCTGAAAACTAAGCATTTTGAGGTATGCATCTTTGAGTCTTATTATTGATTTCACCTTTGTACTGAAATACCAGCCCATCACCTATTGACCCTCATTAGTTTTTGTCTTCTTCCTTGAAGGTTGTTCACATATGGAATGCTTACTTTCAGGTGAAGCAGCCTTTTTTTTTTTTAAAACTGGAATAGATGGGGCTTGAGGTAATGCTTTAGTGATGTCAACACAGTCGCCATTTTCTTGATCTGCCAAACTGGGAGGAGTAATGGTTTCCACTTTATATTCCTCCGCATCTTCACAGAAGCCCTTGTAAAGTATTTATCAGGCTCATATTTCTGACCCTTTCAAGGTCAGGATTTACTTCTTTTTTATTGTGAATGATTTTATCAAGAATATAACTACTAAATCTTTACACTGTTCACAATTTTACTATTTCTTTTGATTTGGCTAAAAAAAAATACTACCTTGAACTGTGTGAAGAGCTAAACTGTACAAGGACTGGGACTGTTAATCATCATCAGTCTTTGATTATTACAATTCAATTAATTTTATTCTAATTTATTCTTCTATATCTTAATTCTACAGAGGGAAACCTCAACTTAAAGATAGTATCTTTACTAGGCCTGGGAAAATTAACACGTTCATTTTTGTGATTAAAGTGGAATGTTTAACGTGTTAAATATTATTTCATCCAGGGCTGACAACAAGGCAATCAAGTCAGGCAGTAATTTGGTCAGGGAGGCATTTTAATGTATTTTTTTTTATATTACAAAAAAATATATAAAAAAGTTAAGTGTGAACTTAAAGAATTACATAAACATCCAGTACTGTATTTTTATACTATCTTTAAAAATTTTGAGAAATAAAATTTTATTTAAAAGTTTCAAATTTCTCTTTTCACAATGCCTTGCCATATGTCAGTACACGGTACTGGTGTTTATTTCCTTCATTTATACAAACCAACAAAAGTGTAGGGGAGTAGGAAGAAGGGGAGTTTATGATAGTCCTGGAGCAATACTAACGAAAATTAAATGCGAATGTAAAAATTATGCTCTCTTTTTTTTAATGTCATGTTTCTGTAAGAAGATTGAATCAAAGTCATATCACATATGTGCAAAACAGGTTTTCTTTGAATGGCACTAAAACCAAAATAAGTCTCTAATACCTCTGTATTTAATTTGCCAGTCTGTCAGGTACCTTGCAGTGCTTACTGCCCTAATATAATGACAACATTACATGAAACAGACGTGTAGTGTTTATCCCTACCCATTATTCCAGTTTGTTGTAATTAATGGTGTCAGTTGTAAGCAAGGTAGCTGCTACAGAGGACTTTTTTACAGTTCCAGGAGCAAAGGTGTTTTCCAACTGCTCCATGGTGTCACATTTTGCGTAACCTAAAAAATCCACTATTCTACCAACCACAAAAGCATTAAATCTATACACGCTAAGCTGTCTGAAGGGGTGGGATGATCAGAGATGCTGGCAAAAAAGCAGCTTGGAAGTTGGTGTTTGCAGACACAGCACATAGTGAGCACTTTGGATGCATTTTCCCAGCTGCTTCATCCCTTTACTCACTCATAGAGGTGGTCCTGTACAGCACACCTGGGTATCTCTCATTGCGCACCAGTTAAAAAACACTTGTTTAGAGTATAATTATCAAATCATTGATGTTGATGAACAATTGAGGATGACATTTGTGGATTTTTAACACACGTTTTAATGTTGTCGTTGTGTTATTGCAGGCACTCTCTTTTCTTTGCTACATAAACATGACTGACTGCCTGATCTGTGTGTTGTTTAGTCTTACCGGCTAAAGGTTGTATTACGACTTTGCAGAAATACTCCCATGATAAAATTCACTATGTTACATACTGATATACTCATAAAACCTTCGGCATACGAGGTCTGTTAATTAAGTTTGCGAACTTGCCACTGTGCCTTCACATTGGCAGCACTGTAGAAACAGCTCGGTAAGGTTTCATAACCTTGCTATTTCAGTTTCTCACAGCTGTTTTAATGTCAATGCGTTAGCAGTGTTTTACTGCGTGTCGTTCATTATTGTTGTTGTGTGTTCGTGTGTACCATCGTGAGAAGGTTGGAGCTTGTATTAGATAAACAAACACTAAAGTTCTTGTTAAACTTGGCGTGTGCGGAATTGAAATCAGGGAAATGTTAGTCCAAGTTTATGGGGATAATACCACAAAGAAAACAGCAGTGTAGAAATGGATTAAAAAGGGAGAGCATGTGTCATTGATGAAGAGAGGTCGGGTTGGCCAGTAATGAGCAGAACTGACGAAAACATTGCAAAGATTCATCGAATTGTGCGTTAAAATCATCGACTGACTGTGAGAAGCATAGCAGACCAAGTAAATATCTATAGAGAAACAGTTAGTAAAATCTTAACTGAAAATCTTGGTATGAGAAAGGTGTGTGCATAAATGGTGCTGAAAGAGCTTACCGATGAACACAAGCAAAGGAGAATCGAAGTTTGCTAAGACCTTTTGGAGAGGCAAGACAATGTTTTGGGATGTGTTACCACCTGCGCCACCACCACCTACTCAAAGCATCATGATGCTCCAACATTGATGAACTAAAAGCCAGAAGTCTATGTGACCATCATCATCAAGTCCTTCCATGAGAACCCTAAATACAAAAAGGACTGTCTATAAATTTCCTAGGTTTTTAATCAAACATATGGGTAACTGAACATGTTCTTCAGCATTTGCATAAAATAAATCTTATATCAGTGTAGTCATACACAAGAGCAGCGTGGTACACAAACAGCTGTCTGGTGGCATGCAATGTAACTAAAAGAAAAACTGAGTAGAAAGAGAGAACCATATAAAGCTCCATGTTCACCTATGTAGTTCAATTGTACTGCTTTGCCTTACTGTGCTCCTGTTACTGACACGCCACTCCCATCTTTCCATGAAAACATTGGCTTAGAGGGAATAGCTTGGTATAACTTACACAGCACGCACCATGGCTTGTTGATTTCTGTGAAAATGGATGTCTCAGGTGTGACACTAAGGTGTTATGACAAGAAAAAAGGCCTAAAACTCCTGGCCTGGAGATATTACATGACATTTAATCAAGTATGTGTCAGTAGTCTGCTGTCGTTAAGTATTTGCTTTGATTAACAAGTCTACTATTATACAGAATTGTTCAGTGTTGGTACTGTTAGCAGTACTAAAGATCTAAGATCATGCTTCACTTCACTGCATTTAATTTATATTAGTGGGGGCCATGAACAGATGGTACAACATTTTGGAAGCTTAAACTTAAAGTTTGGAAACCCCTGATCTAAGGTATTCTGTTAACAAACACTGAGAAAAATTAATTTATGATGCTTGCTTTTAAATATAAACACTCCCCAAATGTTCAATTTAAACATTGCATTAGTACAACAACCTTATCACATAGCATTCCATGCATAATACCACAATTAAAAACTCTGTTATGCAACAGAATCTGCTGCAGACTATAATCCATAAATGAAACAAAATTTGCAGCATCAACTAACACAACATATTGTAAAATAGATTGCATGAGAGTGCAAACCTCTAAATTTAGCTGAAGATACAGTGTTGAGACACATCATTCAGCAACGTCTGAAATTTTTTACAAATTACTTTCTCATGTTACAGTTGTGTCACATATCAAGGATTTATATAAAAGCAACAAGTTGTTACAGTCTGAACAGCTAAGAAGTTGTATAATAATCACATTCACTTGGGACTACTGGACATCACTGGTTTGACATGCGATTAATCATGAGACGTGTTGTGATTATTTATGATTGATTTTTTTAAATTTTTTGACTGCATAACTTAATATCTTTAAATTTTAAGTATTAACAAGACAAACTTAATTTGAATATGGACCGAAATTAGCCAGAGAGTCACCTCATCCAAGGGACAGCTGGATTAAAGGAGTAGAGGACCCTTTTGGTACAGAGAGAAGTATTGAACATTATGTCAAAACTGATCTAAAAACAGGGCATAGTATGTCTATTATGAGAATGTCACATAAAAAGATACTGTAGAACAACAGATAATGTACCACCACCTGATTAAAGTTCTATGCAGTCACCTGTGATGGTTGATGAAAGCAGATACCCCAATTTGTCACAAGACCCACTGCATCAAATCTCTAAGAAACAAATCCACAAAGACAAAGCCTAAAAAAACAATAAAGAACTACTTAAGAACATTTATTTTTGGCAGAATGCTCAGAATGGGCAGGGCGGGTTTTGGTCTGGAACCCCTGCAGATTTGTTTATTTTGTCCATCTCCACCCTGCCCATCTGACCTTATCATCAGACTGTTATTTAGAAACTTAGAAAAATCTATATTTAAAGATCCAGTTTCTCTTAGTTATATATATTTCTTATTTTAGTGTGCATTATTTATCTTTTGTATACTATTTTTTCATTATTATTCTTATCTAAATTTACTTTTTTCATGTAACTACTTCTTTGACGTGTTGTAAAGCACTTTGAAATAAATATTATTGTTGTTGTTGTGTTATTGTCTTGAAGCACTTTATATTTTTTCACTGTTTATTGCAATTCTTTTGCCAACCAACAGTTTTGACTTTCATGTATTTGTTTTATTTGATGTTTATTTTGTTATTTGTGACGTCTTTACAGTATTGCTCTTCCTGTTGTACCCATTTGAATATAAGTACTCTCATCATGGAAAAGCCACTGAACTGTATAAATATTCTGTATTATTATTTTGTATTAATAATTTCAATAATTTGTTACATTTATTATTTATTGAAGAAACACTTTTATATTCCAATTTTCTAGGACCACTGAGAATTTACTGCTACTTGCTGCCAAGAAAAATGATGTGGCAACTATAAAGAAAATGAATAAACATTCTGATACAGACTTCTTTGAAAGAGGTAACATTAGTATGCACTATGCTACTTTTATGGGTTTAACTGTGTCAGAATCAACATTTAGATTTAGCACATGAGTGAAACTCTTACTGTATCTTCATTTTCACTCAGCTATTAGTGGTGAGGGTTGCAGTGGCAACATACGGAACTGAACAAGCCAACCTAGTCTTTTGCCAATTGTTCCAACTCCCCTTGAAAAATTTCCAGACCCTCCCATGATATTTACAAGATATAATCTCCCCGGTGTATCCTGGATATGCTCCAGGTCTTTTTCAAGTGGGCCATGCCTGGCACACATTTAGTTGTCAAGTCCAATGTTGAATTTTACAAAACACATCAACTAATCAGTTTTAATATACTGTGTTGTTAACGCATTGTACTTGTATGATAAATGAGAGAATCATAGTGACAGATTTTTGTTCACCGATATTGAAATGGTTTAAACTTAAAAGAATCAAAAGTGAAGTCAATAGAGATTTTTGATTTCGTTTGTTTTTGTACAAGTGCTTTAAACATTCACTGATCACATTATTTAGGACACATATGCATGATAGCAATCCAGTTTAGCTCCACTGAATCGATTTGTTCATGCTCAAGAATAGATCACTTTAATTCACTGAAAAGAGTAATTAAAAAAAACTTTCACATTCACAGGTTACTCATCACTAATTACATATATATTGTTAAGTATCCATTAAAAACTCTTCTTAACATTTAGTTGTTTGAATGATAAATCTGTAAACGGCAGGAGCCAATCTGTAGTTAAAAATGGTGTGTGATATATGTGATTAATGTCACATTTTTGATTTTAATAGGTTTATTTTTTTTTGTCATTTTTGTTTTTTTAACAATTTTAATCATTGTTTTGGTGGTACCATCGCAGTACCATATTACATGTAGATTATCACAGAAGTCACCCTATTATTGTTTATATTCTGTAACAGCTTCCGCTACAAGCTGCACAGTCTTGACAGTGCACATATGTGTGACAGCACTTGGCCACTTTAAAAAACAAAGGTGGTTTTCTTGTTCAGACTTTAGCTTTTGTTTTTAACATCCATTTCTCATTATTGTTTCAGATCCCTGCTTGCACTTACAAGTGTTTGTTTGCCTTGCCACCTAATCAAAGGTGTTTCTTTTCTTGTTGTGTTTAATTATCCCAAGTAAAACAAGAACTTTAGCTTTTCTGAACATGATTGTTTCGAATTTTCATAACATATATATACAATGTATCATCATCGATATAAGTCCAAATTTGAGACTTTTGGTTTCAATACCATGTCATAATGAAGTGCACAGAAGGTGAATTGATATTGTCTGGCTGTGTAGTTCCCATAGTGAAATATGGGGACAGAAGTGTAGTGGTGTGAGAGTGCTTTGCAATATGCACTGACAGCAATTTAAATATAATTGAAGGCTATCTTAAACAGCACAGCTACCAAAAAAAACCCTGCAACACATCATCCCATCTGGTTTATGCTTAGTGGAACAAGGGCTTTGACAGAGGTGCACCTGTATGAATAGTTAATCATTAATGCTTATGGTATTTGCAAAAAAAAATATTTTTCCGTCTGAAAAGTACAGTATAGACAAGTACATTGTACTGATATGTACTGAAACCATCAGAGTTTCCATTTATAACCTGTCCTCCATTCCTCCCTATGTCCACATCAAGATATGTTCATCCTAGTCACCAGTTGCATCAGTTACTACTGACATTTGCATTGATGTGAATTTTGACTTGTTGCAAAAGTTTTTTTTATAAAATGTGACACACACTACTTAGCTTAATGAAGTTCGTAATAAGTGAACTATGCAGTCAGCCTGTCTGTCCTTAAGAGTAGTTTCATAAGCCATTAGCCAGATCATTAAAGCATGAACATTTCTATATACTGTATGAGCTTGTCCGTCTGTCTTTATTTCTTGAAGTCTTTTAACAGATATTATTTCACATTGCAAGGTGCACTTGGTGAAACTGCCCTACATGTTGCTACTCTTTATAACAATCTAGAGTCTGCTGTGGCTCTTTTGGATGCAGCTCCTGATCTAGTCAATCAAGTAATAACATCTGATCTCTATGCAGGTAATTAGAGTTGTGCTTCAAAAACAGATATCTTTTTTATTTACAGTGGTGTGAAAAACTATTTGCCCCCTTCCTGATTTCTTATTCTTTTGCATGTTTGTCACACAAAATGTTTCTGATCATCAAACACATTTAACCATTAGTCAAATATAACACAAGTAAACACAAAATGCAGTTTTTAAATGATGGTTTTTATTATTTAGGGAGAAAAAAAAATCCAAACCTACATGGCCCTGTGTGAAAAAGTAATTGCCCCCTGAACCTAATAACTGGTTGGGCCACCCTTAGCAGCAATAACTGCAATCAAGCGTTTGCGATAACTTGCAATGAGTCTTTTACAGCGCTCTGGAGGAATTTTGGCCCACTCATCTTTGCAGAATTATTGTAATTCAGCTTTATTTGAGGGTTTTCTAGCATGAACCGCCTTTTTAAGGTCATGCCATAGCATCTGAATTGGATTCAGGTCAGGACTTTGACTAGGCCACTCCAAAGTCTTCATTTTGTTTTTCTTCAGCCATTCAGAGGTGGATTTGCTGGTGTGTTTTGGGTCATTGTCCTGTTGCAGCACCCAAGATCGCTTCAGCTTGAGTTGACGAACAGATGGCCGGACATTCTCCTTCAGGATTTTTTGGTAGACAGTAGAATTCATGGTTCCATCTGTCACAGCAAGCCTTCCAGGTCCTGAAGCAGCAAAACAACCCCAGACCATCACACTACCACCACCATATTTTACTGTTGGTATGATGTTCTTTTTCTGAAATGCTGTGTTTCTTTTACGCCAGATGTAATGGGACATTTGCCTTCCAAAAAGTTCAACTTTTGTCTCATCAGTACACAAGGTATTTTCCCAAAAGTCTTGGCAATCATGGAGATGTTTCTTAGCAAAATTGAGACGAGCCCTAATGTTCTTTTTGCTTAACAGTGGTTTGCGTCTTGGAAATCTGCCATGCAGGCCGTTTTTGCCCAGTCTCTTTCTTATGGTGGAATCGTGAACACTGACCTTAATTGAGGCAAGTGAGGCCTGCAGTTCTTTAGACGTTGTCCTGGGGTCTTTTGTGACTTCTCGGATGAGTCGTCTCTGCGCTCTTGGGGTAATTTTGGTCGGCCGGCCACTCCTGGGAAGGTTCACCACTGTTCCATGTTTTTGCCATTTGTGGATAATGGCTCTCACTGTGGTTCGCTGGAGTCCCAAAGCTTTAGAAATGGCTTTATAACCTTTACCAGACTGATAGATCTCAATTACTTCTGTTCTCATTTGTTCCTGAATTTCTTTGGATCTTGGCATGATGTCTAGCTTTTGAGGTGCTTTTGGTCTACTTCTCTGTGTCAGGCAGCACCTATTTAAGTGATTTCTTGATTGAAACAGGTGTGGCAGTAATCAGGCCTGGGGGTGGCTACAGAAATTGAACTCAGGTGTGATACACCACAGTTAGGTTATTTTTTAACAAGGGGGCAATTACTTTTTCACACAGGGCCATGTAGGTTTGGATTTTTTTTCTCCCTAAATAATAAAAACCATCATTTAAAAACTGCATTTTGTGTTTGTGTTATATTTGACTAATGGTTACATGTGTTTGATGATCAGAAACATTTTGTGTGACAAACATGCAAAAGAATAAGAAATCAGGAAGGGGGCAAATAGTTTTTCACACCACTGTATATTTTTTGAAGTTCCAGTATGTCTGAGGCATTGGTTTGTGAAAAATAAATACTGTTCAGCATTTGTTTTTAATGTTGGTGCACAGGTAAGACAGCACTACATATTGCAGCAGCAAATCAGAATCTGAATCTGGTCAAAGAACTGATTAGAAGAGGAGCTGATGTGATTAAGCCTCGTGTAACTGGGTCATATTTTTCAAAGAATCGAAAAAATCATATTTTTTATGGTAAGTAATGCTTCAAAACTGTCCTAAATGCAAATATTTGATTTGGCTGATAGCCTGTGTTAATCTCCCTAAAAATACTAGTTGGAAATGCTAATGTTTTAATGTAGTTAAAGGAGCACCTCCTGGGAGTCTAACAAGCCTGAAATATAAACAACCAAAAAAAACATCAAAACATGATATTTTTTATTTTTTTAATACAATGAAAATGTTATAATTTTCAAAGTATCAATGCAGCACAACTTATATAAGTTAAATAATTACTTATAGTTTTATAACAAGTATGCTGTTTAATAGACAAAAATAAAATGTCCCTTTAAACCATCAAGGAAAAAAGTATATTTAGAATTAATAAGAAAAGCAAAAAAGGGAGCTTTGGTCAGGTATAGTTTTGAATACATTAAGGCATGTTTTGTAATGATTTTAAGTTATGGAATTTTCAAAATTAATTCATGACATGTTTGGAATTTTTGTATATATTTTTTCCATTATTTATTTATTTTATGTGAAATGTTAATGTTTATTGTGAAAGTCTCTACGGTGCTGTCTTGGAAGGTCCTTTGCCACAATTGCTTCCATTTTAATGGTATTTTGGGCAGCAGCTGCCATGTTCTTTATAGTAAAAATATCATTACTAGCCACATGAACAAATGTGAAACATTTGGGCATGTCAGTGGCCATCTTTATTTAATTGAAATTTTAATGGGCTTTTTCCAAAAATAATAAACCACAGTGTAAGACAACATTTCTGTGCTTTCCTGTGCCTCTGTCCTTTGAAAGACAGAGAATTTGCATGCCGGTGGATATTTAAGTCAGAGGATATGAAAAGACATGGCGAGACAGGGTAACTACTCTTAATCTGAGACATTTAATTCTGGGTTGAGGGTGGAAAAGAAGAACAGGTAAATTGCTGTGTTACACCTATAATCTTCCCACCTAGGTGTACTTTGAACTATTTCCGAAAAGATGCCTATTACACCAATATACAGTATGGTATATTCAATCCTACCCCAAATTCCCCGAAGTCTAGCATTTAATTCAAGTAGCAAGTGCTTTCTGGATTTAATCATTCACTACCTAAGATGTGTAGAGTTTATACTGTTTCACTGCTTTCCTTCACTCTTATTTATGCTTGCTAAAAATACATTGAACCGCTTTAAAATATATTATATATATATTATTTTATAATAATTTTATTTATAAAACAGCAAGCATTATACTTTGAGTAATTTTAGGATTTTTATCAAGTGTTCAATGAGTGAATCAATCATAGTTTTATATACAACATAGAACTCGTTACGTGTACTGTATCATCACTAGGTGCTTTCCAGTGAACTTTACGCATTATAGATTTCAGAATTCCTTTTGTTTACTTTAATTATCACATTGTCAAATTTCAGGAGAACATATTTTGTCATATGCTGCCAGCACTGGAAATGAAATTATTGTTAAGTTATTGCTTGACAATGGAGCAGATATCCGGGCCCAAGACAGTTGGGGTGAGTTTTCTCCATAGTTCAATAGTCTTTATGTTTCTTTCTTTGATACCTGAATTCTGGTATACCTGTTGTCTGCTTCCATAATTATTTATAAATCTACATTCATCCTGCATATACACATATGGAGATACCTGCTTCTTGCAGTTGCTATAAACAATATTTGTTCTTAATATTATATTTCTCAAGAAACAAATACAAGGCTGTATGCCAGTGTACATTAGATTTTGAAGGGAACAAATGATGTGTGACAAAACCTGGTTTAGTATAACATAATTCCAAAAAAGCACATTTAATGAAAATTTTATTCATAAGTTGAAGGTAGAAATAAAATACATATTTACATCAACAACAACAACATTTATTTATATAGCACATATTCATACAAACAGTAGCTCAAAGTGCTTTACATAATAAAGAATAGAAAAATAAAAAAACAAAATATGAAAACAAAATAAATCAGCATTAATTAACATTGAATAAGAGTAAGGTCCAATGGCCAGAGGGGACAGAAAAAACAAAATAAAAACTCCAGACGGCTAGAGAAAAAAAAATAAAATCTGTAGGGATTCCAGACCATGAGACCGCCCAGTCCCCTCTGGGCATTCTACCTAACATAAATGAAACAGTCCTCTTTGGATTTAGGGTTCTCATGGAAAAGCTTGATGATGATGGTCACGTAGAATTCTGCCTTTTAGTCCATCCATCATTGTTGGAGCATCATGAAGCTTTGAGTAGGTGGAGGTGGCGCAGGCCACCACCACAAAGAAACCGGAAAACGAAACAGAAAAGAGAGTAGGGGTCAGTACGGATTTTAGAGCTACCCTGAATAGTTATTATGAGGAAATTGAACATCCAGAGTATCAGGATTAAGTTAAATTGAAGTTATAGAAAGGCCATGTTAAAGTAATATGTTTTCAGCAGTGTTTTAAAGTGCTCTACTGTATTAGCCTGGCGAATTCCTATTGGCAGGCTATTCCAGATTTTAGGTGCATAGCAGCAGAAGGCCGCCTCACCACTTCTTTTAAGTTTTGTTCTTGGAATTCTAAGGAGACACTCATTTGAGGATCTGAGGTTACGGTTTGGAATATAAGGTGTCAGACACTCCGATATATAAGAAGGGGCGAGATTATTTAAGGCTTTATAAACGATAAGGAGAATTTTAAAGTCAATCCTGAATGACACAGGTAACCAGTGTAGTGACAGTGTAGTTTACATTTATCCGTAAAAGTTTTATTATAACTAAAAGTTAACATTTTCATTTAATATCTACAAATATGGTTCTTCCAGTATTCCTCTTTTCATAGGTCCTTTCCCTTTCTGGTCCAGAATAAAACAGTTTCTTCTTCTTTCTTAACGTTTCTTGTAGTCATGGAGTTGGTGACACCATTACAAGTAGTCTTTGATATTCTGGCTCATTCTGTTTGAGTACGGCCAAACATCTTAGATTTTTTATAGTGCCTTTACGCTGTATTTTAGACTGGCCTAAGGTTCCTTTCTGAGAAGTGAAATAAGTAAAAAATTAGGTATTCATGGCTCTTTATACCCATCCCAATGATTTTTGCTACACTTCTGTATGAAGTAGCAAAAATTATCAAAGCAAACCATGACAGAATGCACTTACCACCATTTCCAGGATAAGGGTTTTGTTTTGCTGTGTGAACATGGTGAAATGGTAAGGCTGGTGGTAACAAAGTGATGTGTTGTCCATACCCAAAGAAATTTGTGTAATACTTAGTGTGGTCCCTGTTCATATTTAAACACAATATTCTTATTCAACATCTGCTTTTTATTTTAGATTGCTGTTTTTAAGTTAAATTCATATTATCACAATCATGGTATTCTGGGGCAAGTGACAGCATGCAATAGTTGTGAAAATATAGTTTTAACTTTAAAAATATGAAACTTAACAACAAAGTACATCACTGAGAAATCCATTGTTTTCTTGAAAGCATCTATCTGGTAAACAAATTACCTTAAAACTCATAAATGTGGCTGAGCATACGCCCATCTGAATGTCACCCAAAGTACTATATCTCTGCTTGTAAAGGCCAAAGTTTTAGATGCCTTTTTCGTTCTTTTGTTAGTATTGGATGGGGTGGTCCACTAACAGTATCCACTTATCAAACAAACTCTTGACATACCCTGCCATATAATGCCATGAAAAATCGTTTATCTGATAGTTTAATTGGAATTCTTCCTAAAACACATCTTAGGTAATTGTTCACTTACTCTGAATGTACAGTACAGGCCAAAAGTTTGGACACACCTCCTCATTCAATGTGTTTTCTTTATTTTCATGACTGAAGGCATCAAAACTATGAATGAACACATGTGGAATTATGTACTTAACAAAAAAGGTGAAATAACTGAAAACATGTTTTATATTCTAGTTTCTTCAAAATAGCCACCCTTTGCTCCGATTACTGCTTTGCACACTCTTGGCATTCTCTCGATGAGCTTCAACAGGTAGTCACCTGAAATGGTTTTCACTTCACAGGTGTGCCTTATCAGGGTTATTTAGTGAAATTTCTTGCTTTATCAATGGGGTTGGGACCAGCAGTTTTGTTGTGCAGAAGTCAGGTTAGTTGAACGATCATTTATTTTTCAACAGGACAATGACCCCAAACACACCTCCAGGCTGTGTAAGGGCTATTTGACCAAGAAGGAGAGTGATGGAGTGCTGTAAATGGTCATGAAAATAAAGAAAACATATTGAATGAGGAGGTGTGTCCAAACTTTTGGCCTGTACTGTATATTTTGCTGGTTTAATCTGAAACTCTTTAAGTGGGCTAGAATTTTTTTTTATTAGTGTTTACTTTTCTTGTCTTTTAACAGCATTTTAATAGAATCAAGACTCTAAAGGGAATATATAATGCTTTACATCTTTCTCAGTTCTTTAAACTTTGCTTTATTTTATACATAATAATGATTGACGTTATCCTAAATTGCATAATGACCAGTCAAACTTAATGCAAAGCACCTTCTTTATTATTAGGCTCTGATTTGGTGCACTTTCTTGGATCAACATTCCATTTATTTGCTTTTCAGGTAACACAGTCTTGCACATTCTTGTCCTTCAGCCAAATGCAGTGAACTCCTGTCATATGTTTGATCTGATATTGGCTGCAGACAAAAAGATCAAGGGGCAAATTCCTCTTGATCTCATCAAAAACAAGAAAGGGCTGACACCATTTAGACTTGCGACAGCTGTAGGTAATCTGAAGGTTAGTAGACATTTAAGACATCTAACAATGTTTCCACACCTGCCTACTTTGCTTAACTGTAGTTTGTGATGCTTCATGTTAGCCTTAAAACCTATGTTGTAAACAGCTAACATACTATATATCTCAAAATAAAATACACCCATTACTTCTCAATGAGCAAACAGAGAAAAGTAGATATGTTAAAGAGAAATGCATAATTATAGAATGTTAAAAAAATAAAGAAATAAGCAAAAGCAGATATATGTGAATTGCATCAACAGTAAACCAATCAATCAATTGACATCAAAAAAGAATAACCTAAAATATTGCATAATAATGATGACAATTTTTGCTTTTGTGCCTAGTAAGCAATTTAACAGGTAGGAGAAATGATGTAACCAATTGCCCAGTTATTTTCTTTGGAGGTGTGCTGTCATTAAATATGTACTTCTGTCACAACAGGGGGCGAACCCGGGAGTCAAAGGTTGAATGCTCCCAAAACAGCAAGGACAGAGAACCTACTAAACAGGAAAACTGTTTTAAATATCTTCACTCACTCCTTTGATATCACTGTCTGAAATTTGAAGGTTACAAAATGAAGCATTGCTTACAGTGTAGATGAAAGGGACAAAAAAGCTAAAAATTAGACTATACATAAATATTTAATAAAAACAGTTGGTGACTCTGTTAAAAATGCTTTTAAACATCAATGAAGCAAATGATAGTTGTTCTAGGCAATGTCTTAGTTTGGTTAGGTAAGAGAAATGTAAACATTGTGGTCACATAGTCAAAAAGCATCAATAAAAGTGGGGTATTAAATCCAATATATTATCCCAGTTTTAATCCACCACAGACTTCTCTCCACAGTAAATCCTCCATCTCTCCTCCAGGCAAGCTTTTTCCACCTCCTCCAGACTCAGCTCACCTGGATGGTGGCTGCTTTTATCTCTGGACCCAGGAGTACTTCCGGTGTCAAATGACTAAAGTCTGGTAGCACTTCCAGGTCAGGCGGAACTTCCTTCAAGGTTTTGTACCTTTCTTATACCTCACTCTGGCGGCACCCACAGACCCCAACAGGGTTGTTCTCCGAGACTAGATGTCCAAAGGTGCCCTTGGGAGTATGAATGGAAGCTATGCCTGAGGGAAGCTGCCATCTTGCACACTGGGGGAATAAACAGTCCTTAGTGACAGTCCTTCCCTGTCTTTCCATTTTATACTGGCCAGGAAAGGCAGTGAAAACGCACACCCAGCCATGACGCCTGATCATCTACCTGGGTCTTCTCTTCCAAGTAAAGAACATTCCTCTCACTTGGTCGGGGATACCCATCCATCTTACTGGGGCCTCCGAGTAAGAAACTTTCCTCTCTCCTGGTCCCGCCCATCCTGACAACATTAAAAGCATTAATCTGTAAGTTTTAATAAACTGATGATTATCCACTACTTAGACTTGTGAACAGTAGGTTACAGAAAATGTCTATAAAGCTGTGAGAAATCGTAAGTAACATGGAGATACAGAAAATGTGAGATGAAATTTGTCTTGGGTTTTAGATATCAGATTACAAATGTGTATATTATTATTTATAAGAGTTGTCAAACTTTGATTCTTGGTTTATAGCAGACTAAAAAATTGTACTGACCCAATCTAATAAATTTAATTTTTAAAAGATGTTTCAGCATATCGTGAACAAGCGCCATCTTGTCCATGGACATTGTGGTACCAAATCTTACCTTTATGACATTTCTGAAATTGACTCATTTGAAAATGAGAGTTCAATCCTGGAGCTTATTGTGTCCAGCCAGGAAAGAAAGGTAATTCTTCTTTTTAGCAAACTTGCCTTATAAATACAGTATACCATTGACATTATATATAAATCAACAAAGCCAACAACATTAAATAAATTGCATAGAATTAAAAGTCAAGGAGGCCCAGACATTTCTTGTATTCTAGAGACTTTGATCGATGACTTTAAAAATAACAATAAGGTGTCATTCTTCCTGTATTTTTTTGTGTCTGACTATAATTGATTATAGCCAACACTTCAATGCAAAGGGTTGTTAGCTATTTCTTTTATTTGGCCTTGATCTATATCTATCTCTGTCTGTCTATCTGGAGAGTGAGTGCAGAATATAATCCTATCCATTCCTGTTTTTAAAATTTTATTTAGTAAGGTACTCTAGTTTTTAAATTTTTCTTGTGCTATATAACAGAAATATTTGTAATGAAATGGAAATTTTATTGACTTGCCAGTTAACTTAATCACTAACCGTGTGATGTTGTTTCTGTGGGTTTTGTCTATGTGCCAAAATTTTAATCAACCAATCATGATTAATTTTGGACTGTAATTGTAATAAATTCTAGAACCCTATTGTTTCTGAACAAAAGTGGCCCACAGAAACCTCGGTGACTGTTGAATTTTGATATTTCAAGTAAATGTTGTACACAATGAAAAGGTCTACAGAATTTGTCTGAATTATTCTTTATACTTTTTCAACCATGTTTAGTCTGCATTCCAGTTATGTTTAGCTTGGGCAATGATTTTAACAGATATAGTATTGCGGTTTGTCTATTTAGAGGTTCACTCATGTGAAGATCTACAGTATATGTGCCCAATTGCAGAAGGTCTATTTATCTTCATTCACCCTTTTTCTTTGTTTAATCTCTTAATCAGTTATTTATTTATTTTAATTTTGTAATGCTTTCATTATTGTGGCTTGCTAATGATCACAAAAATGTAAATGACAGTAAAATAACCACTTTTTTTAAATAATTCTTGTTTTGTGAAAGCATGAACTTATTTTGCACCCACAGACATCTTCTGTAACTTGAGTCAAAGGATATATTTGGTATTTTTTAAGATGAAGTTATTTCTTCACAAGTATGGCGTAAATTTGCCAAGCAAAACGTTCAGCTTTTTTTTTTTTTATAAATTTAAAAAAAATTCTTACAAGAAAACAAAAGCCTAAAACTTTCTGAATACATGCTCTTTTAGTTTTGATAAAGGAACACACCCCTTCCAATTTTTCGATGCCTGCTTTTTTGACAACAAAGACGTCTGGAAATAATCATTTTATCACATATTTCTGGTACTATTTTTCTCAAGGTAAGGTTACATTTTCTTTTGCTTGTGGGAGTTCTGACATAAATACAAAACTCAATCAAGACAAAATCAACCACTTGGTACAAAACGTTTACTGTGTTTTTGTCTTTTGAGAGGAAACCACTCCCCGAAGAAAGGTTATTGTGGTAGAATATAAGTGCTGATGTAGTAATGCGTAATGTAGTATGCGCAGCTGGTACCTGGTGTTCTTTTAAAATGGCTGAATCTCATAACATTAGAGTTTTTTTTTGTTCAAAATTACATGTATACGCTATTTTACAATGTATGTGTAAATGTACATGGATCATGCTTGACATCTGTTTTGGCTTAAAAACTGGACTATTCTGTAAGTTTTAAGGTTTTTGTTTTCCAGTTTTACTTGTTCCCCATTAATTCCAATGTGAAACGCCAGTGTGGGTAAGATATATTTTTTTAAATGCATAGCAAATGCTGGACTTTGTAACACAATTTCATGTGGCAAATGCATATATACTATGTTTGTGAAGAAATAACTTTGACTTGAAAAATACCTAACTTATCCTTTAGGTGCCTTATGAGCTGATCATTGGTAAACAATCCCAATCTAATACCTTAAATTGTGAAAAAGAGAGCATGTAAAATCTATGCTTAGCTACTAGTATACTGTATATTGTTTTCTGTTTATTATAGTCCATTTTAAGTTTTGAAATACTTTGAAAAGTGATAAAAATATATATTTTAATGCAAAATAAATATATCTTATATTTAAGAGATGAAAAGCAGGGAACAACACTAAATGGATCAACAGCATTTCATGAATTTGCTACTTGACCCATTTCTGGATGAAATACAGACATTCCCCAAGAAACAGAAATGTGGAACAAACACCATTAATTATTTCAACGTGTGGAATCAATGATGCATATTTAATTATACTATATACATTTACAAAATATGTAACACTGAGCCATATTTATTTATCCAAAGTATTTGGATAAATTTCTTGTTTGATGTTGTAGCTTCTTTAACTTTTCTGTATTTCACCCAAAAGGCTTTTAGAATTCTGGAAATGACACCAGTGAAGCAGCTGATCTACCTTAAGTGGAACAAATATGGCAAATACTATTTCTGTATCCTGATGCTCTTTTATTTGCTATATATTACCCTCTTCACCCTCTGCTGTGTATTCCGGCCTCTGAAACACTACAATTCAACCAACCACCAGGATGTCACTATTTATATTAAAAAAACTCTAAAGGTAATTTATGCAACTTAACCTCCTGACCCATGTAAATAGAGTTAAGGAAAAGCATAGTTTAAGAAAACAAACATGCAATATATATTATACATTTATGCAGTTTGTGAATATAAATGTGAATATGGTCAAATCCTATACCCTTTTCTAACATGTATAATACTGATTTTATCTATGAGAAAAATGAATTATGCTTACAGGTATGTTAGTTTGCACTGATGGGATTGTATCCATTTGCCTGGTCAAATAAGGCATCTCATGGAATGGTACTGTTTTAAACAGTGTGCAAAGTTAAATTTAAAATTGCCTGTAATATTAAAATTAAAATTGTATGTAATCTCTCAATTTAAAAAAAAAAAAAAAATCCTGGCGAGAAACACAAGGGCGTTGAGACGTGATCTTCACGTTAAGATCACGGAAGACATTTAAAAGAAACCTCGAGATGGCCACAGAGCGTCTTGCCGGGGAC
The DNA here is from genome assembly GCA_026402145.1 of Polypterus bichir lapradei. Lineage (NCBI taxonomy): Eukaryota > Metazoa > Chordata > Cladistia > Polypteriformes > Polypteridae > Polypterus > Polypterus bichir. Next base: position 24,777,835 of record JANRMT010062804.1, read on the forward strand.
CTTAAACATGAGACTTTGTGCCAGGACCGTCCCGCGATGACGTGGAACATGAGGTTCTTGCAAGACACGCCCTACTTACAATCAATATCAAATAAGCCAAGAGGCAGCAAAACATTCAGTCATCTAAAGGATTTGAGCACATACAGATTCAGGGCTCTCAGCGCATATAAAGCGTATAAGGACAGTACGTTATAAATGAAATGTCGACATCTAAGCGAAGAAGAAAGCAGCGCAGAGAAGAGAGACTCGAAAGCATTGAGCAAAAAAGAATAATCGAGGTGCAAATTCAGAAAATAAGGAAAGTAATTATCAGCCCGGAACAAGTGGAATTGAAGAAAAAAAAAAGCACGTCCAATCTGGCTCAGAATTAAAAGGCAAAGAGTAAAAGACAAAGTAGAACTTCATAAAGACGTTTACCAACGTTGGCGCTGAGCACATGCAGAGCAGGTTAGAGATTATGAAAGCAGTAAAATTAGAAAGGCTCAAAAAAACAAAATGGCACTATACACATGTGGAGAAAGTTAAAGGATATGAAAGTAGGAAAATTAGAAAATATAAAAAAAGAAAGTAAAGATTGCAGTAGCGTAAACAAACAAACTGCCTCATTTAACTATGCACCAGTCTAACTTTGGTTTTGCACAATAATCACTACACTATTGCACCTTAACACTTAATTCTACATTATTCACATAATTTTACTTATTTATAATGTTCTACTGTACTGTTATCTTTCAATCTGACTTTTTGTTAATCTGATTGATATTCAGGATGCATTTCACTGCGCATTGTCCTGTATAACTATGCATGTGACAAATAAAGAATTTTGATAATTTCAAAAACGGAGCATTTATTGGTTACTTTGTAAAAATAATTATTAACTGCTGATGATGTAGATCTTTTTGTCTGTGCTGAAATTCCAAACAGAGAAACCTATCCTGAATTATGGTACAAAGTCATTAAACACATGTCTCACTGACATTCAGCATATTGGGACTCACAAGATTGCAAATATTGTTTTTACAGAAGTTCAAAGAAGAAAAAAAATGTTAAAAGTGTGTATTTGGAAAACCAAACACAGGGGTTGGCGAGCGAAGCAAGCAGGCGGCAAAGCCCCCTAGTAGTAACACAAAAAAGTTTAGACAAGAAAAGATCAACCCTATTCAATTTACTTTTACAAAATATTGTCTATCAAGTTGAGATTTGAAGTTCCGTAAAGTATTTTTATTATGTATAGTACTTTATAACTTACTGCATGCATCTATGATTTTTTGTGTGAAAATTATTTCTACTGTTTGCATGTTTACCACCAAATTCTTGCTGAAGAATTAATTTTATAGTAACAACTGGCATCTACATTAAAATTTTTAAACTTCTCTTTTGTGTCACCTCTTAATCTCTGTTTGCTTGCATGTAAAGATTAAACTTCTTCAGTCTTTCATTATAGTTCATACCATAGAGTCCTGGAAAAGGTCTAGTAACACGTTCTGGAATTTCATAATCACACTATCATTGTTATATGCATTTTGTTTTACAGACGCTATGACTAAATTAAATATTCCACATCAGGCCTCACAAGAGTAATTTCCGTTGATTTGTATAAAAGTTTGTACAATATGTTATGAAATGTGTTATGAAATCCAGCATGCCCGCGACGACCTTCATCACTTCTGTACTTTTTCTAGTTGGGGCAGTGATGAGTCCTCTTTAACTTCTGTTTGGCTATATGGTGTATATTCAAAATGATAGACCCCACCAATGTATAATTTTATATAATATTTTAACTTATTGTATCTTAAACATTACACTTATTTGCTAGTTATCTGCTCAAATTTTGTCTGGGTCTAATGATCTTAGACCAGTGCTTTACAAATTTTTACCATGGCAACACCTCAATGAATTTCAAAATTCAGATCAACACTCCAACTTTACATGCCTTTGCGTTTACAAAAGTAAGTATATTTTACTAAGGCAATACCATAAAAGTAGTCATGTTTACATTTAAAAATAAATTATTTATGAAAAGTTCTGTACAATTGGGGACTCACATGACCCTGTGAGTTTTACAAATTTCAAAGTTATGTTATTTTTAAATGTATACATTTTAATGCCCTTGGATCTAAGGTTGTGCTATAAACACATTTTTTGAACACTCCCTGATACTCTGAAAAATATTGGTCTACTGCTGTACAGTTTTTAAATAGCAAAGCGATTCAAAGGTTCATCTTTCAAACACAGATACACTGAAACTATCGAGGCAACCTTTAACTCTTCCCACTGATGACATCAGTAATGGAATTCTGGGAGTGGTTTCTGTGGCAACAGTTAATACACTAGCCTAAAATGTCAACATCAATAGGAAAACAAAATAGTGTTGTGGTAAAATGTAAACAAGTTTTGAACATAGTAACAGAGAAATATACACCAAAACAGATTTTATATTTGGAATCTCTTGGTGTCGAAACCCCATATTCAATATATGGCTAGCCAGAGCTGTAACTAGAAGATGTACAATAAATTTATAAAAGTCAGCAATCCTACATTAATTTCCATTTTTTGTAGTTTGCCGACTAGCCTCACATTATATAGCTCATCAAATACTTTCTGATAATCAAAACTAAATTATATCAAATGTGCTTGATACTTGGTGTTTGAATTCTTTTATTTTTTTATAAATGCTTCAATATATTTTTCCCTTGTATGTATATTAACTAGTTTATTGTTGCTTGGTTCAGACAGATCTCATTTTGTGTGCGAGTGTGTGGCCTTGGTAATGGGTAATGTTTGCATATTCCCAACTTTAGAAATATTCCCTGTGTAAAAAATACACATTGAAGGTTATAATCTATACTAATAAAAGGCAAAGCCCTCACTCACTGACTGACTGACTGACTCATCACTAATTCTCCAACTTCCCATGTAGGTAGAAGGCTGAAATTTGGCAGGCTCATTCCTTACAGCTTCCTTACAAAAGTTAGGCAGGTTTCATTTCGAAATTCTACGCGTAATGGTCATAACTGGAAGGTATTTTTCTCCATTTACTGTAATGGCGTTGAGCTTGACCGCCGTGGGGGCGGAGTTTCGTGTGACATCATCACGCCGCCCACGTAATCACGTGAACTGACTGTCAACGCACTATGTAGAAAACCAGGAAGAGCTCCAAAATACGCTGAACAAAACATGCATTATATAATTGAGAAGGCAGCGAAACAATAAGAAGCGAGCGAGTGACATATACTACCATATTCATCATTGCAGCTACTTCGGAAACAAAGCAAGGTATAAACCTAAACTTTAAATTAAGTTAATAGACAGGCTGCCGCTGGCGTTTTCAATGCCCACGGGTAATGCGGGATACAAGTTTAATGAGAGAACGCAAGATATAAACGAGAGTTTTGATCACTTTGTAACTAAGTTAAAATTGCAGGTGAAGGGGTGTGCTTATGCAAATTCCGAGACACTGTGTTTGTGGGGGATTGACAGTTAAGGCGGGTGGAGGAGTCACGTCATCATATCCCCTCCCATTTACCTCATTTCGCTCTGAGCTGAGCTCCGCGGCTAACGGCGTCTTCCGAAGCAACTTCGTCACACTGCCACCTAAAGTCAAAACTTAAATATATAAAGTCAGCGTCGGAATATATAAACTCAGCGCTGGAATATATAAAGTCAGCGTCGGAATATATTGTCACGCTTGGGTCACAGATTTGCACAGAGACACAGGAGGTCGTAGAAACATGAAGGATTTTTATTCAAATACTGCAAACACATGAGCTTAAACGTGCTCCATGACAATTCAGAGATGACAGTTCCGCTAGGAGCAGTGAGAGAGAGCGATAAAAGCAAGCAAACAATCAATTTTCAACTGACAGGCGCTGCACATGGCTTTTAAGTTAGCGGGGCAGCGAAACAATAAGAAGCGAGCGAGTGACATACTACCATATTCATCAGTACAGCTACTTCGGAAACAAAGCAAGGTATAAACCTAAACTTTAAATTAACTTAATAGACAGGCTGCTGCTGGCGTTTTGCATGCCCACGGGTAATGCGGGATACAAGTTTAATGAGAGGACGCAGGATATAAACGAGAGTTTTGATCACTTTGTAACTAAGTTAAAATTGCAGGTGAAGGGGTGTGCTTATGCAAATTCCCAGAGACTGTGTTTGTGGGGGATTGACAGTTAAGGCGGGTGGGGGAGTCACGTCATCATCTCCCCTCCCATTTACCTCATTTCGCACTGAGCTGAGCTCCGCGGCTAACGCCGTCTTCCGAAGCAACTTCGTCACACTGCCACCAAATACAGAGAAATCCACAAGTTAATACACACGCTGTCTCTAGACTTTCTCCACACTGAATCCTCCAGGCACTACTTACAAAAGGTTACATTGACAATCGTGTTATGTTATTTTTAAAATGTTTAATTTTCTTAGCACAAGCACAGCTGAGAAGCTTCGATGCATGTGCTCCATAACGCGTTAAAAAATAATGCATTTAATCACACTTTGCATTACAATCAAAGGGGAAGTTTTGTCAATGCATGATTTCCTGGTACACCGATTACATTGATCAGCGCATCACAATTCATTTTAGCCTCGCACCACCTTGGTTTGAGAAGAAGTATGAAAAAATATGAGGTTAACACACAAAAACAGATCACCAATTCAAGCTTTATGAATAATCGATTCGCCATCAATAATTGTTTTGGTAAAGCCATACTCAGTGTAATCCTCCTTCCATTTTATAATTTTTCCGCCACTAGCCATGATTAAATGAACGGTAAAAAAGTAAGAGCGAAGCGAGGGTGACTTATTTAGGCAGGCATATATATGACAGCAACACTCATGACAATCATGTTACGTTATTA
>JANRMT010062804.1:24797693-24823334 GCA_026402145.1 Polypterus bichir lapradei
TAATAACGTAACATGATTGTCATGAGTGTTGCTGTCATATATATGCCTGCCTAAATAAGTCACCCTCGCTTCGCTCTTACTTTTTTACCGTTCATTTAATCATGGCTAGTGGCGGAAAAATTATAAAATGGAAGGAGGATTACACTGAGTATGGCTTTACCAAAACAATTATTGATGGCGAATCGATTATTCATAAAGCTTGAATTGGTGATCTGTTTTTGTGTGTTAACCTCATATCTTTTCATACTTCTTCTCAAACCAAGGTGGTGCGAGGCTAAAATGAATTGGGATGCGCTGATCAATGTTATCGGTGTACCAGGAAATCATGCATTGACAAAAGTTCCCCTTTGATTGTAATGCAAAGTGTGATTAAATGCATTATTTTTTAACGCGTTATGGAGCACATGCATCGAAGCTTCTCAGCTGTGCTTGTGCTAAGAAAATTAAACATTTTAAAAATAACGTAACACGATTGTCAATGTAACCTTTTGTAAGTAGTGCCTGGAGGATTCAGTGTGGAGAAAGTCTAGAGACAGCGTGTGTATTAACTTGGTGGCAGTGTGACGAAGTTGCTTCGGAAGACGGCGTTAGCCGCGGAGCTCAGCTCAGAGCGAAATGAGGTAAATGGGAGGGGAGATGATGACGTGACTCCCCCACCCGCCTTAACTGTCAATCCCCCACAAACACAGTCTCTCGGAATTTGCATAAGCACACCCCTTCACCTGCAATTTTAACTTAGTTACAAAGCGATCAAAACTCTCGTTTATATCCTGCGTCCTCTCATTAAACTTGTATCCCGCATTACCCGTGGGCACGAAAAGCGCCAGCAGCAGCCTGTCTATTAAGTTAATTTAAAGTTTAGGTTTATACCTCGCTTTGTTTCCGAAGTAGCTGTACTGATGAATATGGTAGTATGTCACTCGCTCGCTTCTTAATGTTTCGCTGCCTTCTCAATTATATAATGCATGTTTTGTTCAGCGTATTTTGGAGCTCTTCCTGGTTTTCTACATAGTGCGTTGACAGTCAGTTCACGTGATTATGTGGGCGGTGTAATGATGTCACACGAAACTCCGCCCCCACGGCGGTCAAGCTCAACTCCATTACAGTAAATGGAGAAAAATACCTTCCAGTTATGACCATTACGCGTAGAATTTCGAAATGAAACCTGCCCAACTTTTGTAAGGAAGCTGTAAGGAATAAGCCTGCCAAATTTCAGCCTTCTACCTACACGGGAAGTTGGAGAATTAGTGATGAGTCAGTCAGTCAGTCAGTGAGTGAGTGAGTGAGTGAGGGCTTTGCCGTTTATTAGTATAGATCCACCTATCTTGTTATCACCTGCAAACTTAACCAGCTTGTTATTTATATTGTTATCCAAATCATTTATATATATTAAAACCCATCACTGAACCATGTGGAACACCACATTTAAAACCTGCCAATTCTGATAAGGTACTTGCATCATCACCCTCTGCTTCCTGTGTCTGAGCCAATTCTGCACCCATCTAAAAACATCACCCTGAAGTCACACTTCCTTTAGTTTAAGGCCCAACCTCTCATTATCACATTATCAAATGATTTCTGAAAGTTCAGATACAGTAAATAATATCATAAGCTCCACTTTGATCATACTCTTTTGTTGATTTCTCATAGTATTCCAGCATGCTAGTAAAACATGGCCTCCCTCTTCTGAACCCATGCTGACTGTTCAGAAAAACTCCTGTACTTTCCATATGCTGCTCAATCTCATCCTTAATAATTCCCTGCATTAATTTTCCTGTGATGCAAAGCTTACTGGCCTATAGTTGCTTGGATCTGCCCTGTCACCCTTTTTATATAACAGGATAAGTACAGTATTTGCCATTTTCCAGTCCTTTGGAATTTCCTCAGTGTGCAGTGACTTCCTAAAAATATGTGTCAAGGATTTATAGATGTACTTGCTAACATCCTCAAGAAATGAAGGGTAGATATTATCTGGTCCTGGAGATGTGTTTGACTTCAGCCTATTTAATCTGAGCGGTACTTCTCCCTCTGCAATTTCCAAACCAATCGGTACCTCCTTAGTAGTCCCATTTACTACTGGGAGGTTATCCATTTCCTCACTTGTGAAGACCTCAGAGAAATGCTTACTAAGAGCATCCACTATTTTACTGTCTGTATTTATTAATCCCCTTTACTATTCCTGATGCACTTCACCTCCTCCTTGTCTGATTTTTTACTTCTAAAATATTGAAAGAATCTCTCTGGGTCATCTTTCACCTTATCTGCTATATTCCTTTCCAACTGTCATAATATATCCTTCTAAACGTTGCCCAAATGTTCTCATATGCCCGCATTGGATATATTAGTCTTATACGCCTTATGCAGCTGTTTTTTTCCCTTGTAGCTTCTATTTTAACTCTTTATTAACCCACTGTGGAGTATTTTAAAATTTCCTATTAATTCCAAATGTACGTACGTACTTGTCCTGGATTGCATGCAAAACATTATTAAACCTGTTCCACTGTGCCTCAACTGTCTCCACACTTAAAAGCTTAACCCAGTCTACCCTCCTTAGACATCACTGCATTTGCTAAGAAATTTGCCCAACCAAACTTAAACTTAATTTTAGTGTTTGTATCTACACGCTTACAAAACACTGAGAATTGTAGTATATTTTGGTCACTTGACTGTAGTGGTTCAATCACCTCTACACCTTCAACTCTATCCTGATTATTGCAAAACACTAAATCCAGACACGTTTCACTCCACGTTGGTGCGTTAACATACTGTGTTAAAAAACAATCACTGATTACTAATTCTATTTTTGGCAATGATTTTGTTCAGGTTACAATATCTACCCTATTGTAGTCTGAAATCATAGCAGGTTGTATGTCCTCTGTTACTCACAATTGTATCTTTGTGAATTGTGTTTATCAGGAGAACATCTATGTTTTTCTGTGGGCAGTAGGACATAAATGCAATATGGAAGATTTCCTATTCTTATTGCAGCAAGCTCTTTTGGAGGCTGTGATTTATTATTTCTTAGTGTTTACAACGTTCCCCCATATAGAATGTACAAAAATGACCACTGAGTTCATTATTTGCACATAATCCAGTGGACATATCCAAGATAGCCTTCATAAATAACCTGGTGGAGCTTTTTCCATATAAATATAAAAAATCCATCTATTGGAAAGAGCATTCTCCTTTTAAAGATAACAGAGGGACGTGGGATGAACAACAAGAACAGTTGCTGAACTTGTCTATCCTAAACATTCTTTATGGCTGCTAGCTTGTCTTTTTCCCTACATACTCTTAACTCTTTCTTATCAAAGCATATGAAAGGGAAAGGATGTGAGATGTCTTGAAAAACACTGTGTCTGGGAATGTTGTCGTACAAGAATCAGCATTCTTAAGCCTTATTTCTTCACATTTAGACTGGTACACTCCTGGCAGAATCAGTAACCCTGGCTTTTTGTAGGCTTTTTTATGATCACATTTACATATATCTTTACAGTTTTCACCATAAACTTACCTTACCTTTAAGTTTGTCATCTAGAGAATCATGTTTAGTACTGGTGAGATGTACAGCTGATTTTATGTTTGTGTTTTGTGGGGCCTGAAACTAATGTGATTACATTTTGAGAGTTAAGTCTCCTCTTTTCTCATTTTTGGAACTGAGGGTGTCTCCTGTATTTAGGTTAGTGACTGGTACTCATTGAATTTGAGAAACTTTAGAAGGATCATCCTCAGGAGAATTAGCACAATATTATTAGTTGCATACATATCCTTTTCACTGTCAATGAGGCATAATTCCAGCAATAAAAACATTCTAGCAGTAAATCTCATTCTAGCATTAAATTTTTCAACATCAAAGAACAGCACAGATAAATGCACTGGTATAAGAGAAAAAGAAATGATTCAGAAGCTTCTGTCCTCCATGTTTATACTCTTGCCCCATACCTATGTTCTACAAGCTAAAACTTGTTTCCTTGTGGGTTGGTATGGTGGGACTGACAAAAAGAGAGCGAGAAAACCATGATTTTCATATGAACCATCAGATGCTACCAAGAGCTTGACTGTTAAAAATAACAATGTGGCAACCTTGTGGCCTCTGGCTGTTGGTATGTGATTGTGAGGGGGACAGAAAGGGAGAGGTGTCAGTTTTTGCAAAGACTTGTGTATATGTATATAAACAATGACATATCTGTGCATAACAGCCAGTTTTCATGTGTGTACAGTGTGACAGATAGGGGGCACTGTTGTCCCCTTGAACCCTCAGACAATACATCAGACACCAGGTAAAAGTCCAAAAATAATTTATTTCCAGACTATACAGTGCATAAAGCACCCTCCTCTCCACAATACTCATTCAATAATAAACAATGATCAATCACAATACAAACCTCCAACTCTCCCAGATGCGTTGCCACCCTGCCACCCAGCTCAGCTCAACCCTCTGGGTTTCCACAATCCTTTATAGTTCTCGACCCGGAAGTGTTTCACTGTCTCGGTCAATGTGACTAGGAACACTTCCGGGTCAGATAAAAACTCCTTTTCTTCAACCCGGAAGCACGTCATTTTCTCTGCCCACGTGATAAGGACACACTTTCGGGTTGTAGGGAAAATACTCCTTGTTCCTCCCTGCAGTGTCCTCTAGCAGCCCCCATGGTATCCAGCGGGGCTGTGGATAAAAACTCCATTGTCCAGGATTTCCTGCTGGCCTTCGGGGCACCTCCATGCTGCAGGGAGGTCTCCATCTGGCGGCCTGGGGGTATTGGCCGGGATGAACGGCTGGGCATATATCACAACAGATTTTTGGAAGGGATAGTGAAGTGCCCGAACAGTCAACACCAGTAACAGAATCAAAGCATATAAAAATCTATTGCATTTAATTATGTTTTACAGTTAGTGTCTCTGAAACCCCAAAGAAAGAGAACTTGTTATAATTTTCAATATAAAACATTTAAAACAAGTCAAAACATTTTTGTACACAGGTAAATTAAGCATTATAAGTAACTGCTTTCATAATCAGTTGGTGGTATGGCAAAAAACCCATTTCACAGTATAATTGAACATTCTGATGGTTTAGGTAGATATAGGTTTAATGTATCTGTATATACTTTTCAGACAAAAACATATTTTAAACAAATAACAAATGTACTACTGATTAATTGTAAAAATATTGGATAAAACACTCTGCTGCTGAAGCAGATTTGATAGCAGGTATTGCCTTCCGTGAAAGGATATATGTACAGGTTTTTGCTCTCTCACTCACACTGCCAGTACTGCTAGGACTCAGCTTTTTCCTATTCTGTCTTTCTGTTTGCATCAGCTTGCATCAACTGTGTAACATACTTAACGGTGTAGGTTCACTTATTGTAAACAGGTTAAATACAAGGTCATACACAAAGATATTAATTTTAGGACACTTGTACACAGACAGAAAATTACATTTATAAATTCCTTTAGCATGTACAGATTTACACACTTTGAGCTATACATGTAATGTGTTCACAGGTTTTTCACCCATTTTTAACATTTGGGTAAAATGTTTTTATGAAATCAGTACCGGAAGAAGAATTTGATTCTGTATATTAGATCAACTGGTATTTTGTCCACTCTTAGTTTTCATGCATATTAGTGTGTGGATAAATGAAAATGTGTTTAGTATGAAGTGAATTCAAACTAGTTGCTTTGATAATTTATATGTTACTTTGGGTCAGTCATTTTGTTCTACCAAAGAAAACAAGGATTTACTTATTAGATATCCACAGCTTAGTCAAGTTGGTATTTTGTGTTGGATTTTCGGGGAAATTACTAGGATGCTGAGTTTTAATGAAATGTAGTAAATCAGGCATGTCAAACACGTGGCCCGCAACAGAAATCTGTGCGGCCCGTATGACAGATCCTAGTTAGCACTGAACTTGTACAAAATGATTACTATCGTTTGTGATTGAATCATTCTGCATTTTCGGCGTTACTTATTGACTTTTCTTACTTCTGCCTTCTGACAAAAGCGCGTTTTCCCATGGTATTACGGTACCGGAAAAGTCATCTGCTAGTATAGCCACGAGCCTTGACCAAAGTTAATGAGCTGCAACGTCACAACTGAAGTGCTAGGCTACAGCAGTGGGCAGCAGGGGTGGCCTTAGGCATGTGCAAACTGTGCACCTGCACAGGGCCGCTGAATCCCAGGGGCCGCTCCGCCAATATATATTGAATATAAAAGAGAAAGAGAAGATAACGACACAGCTGACGGCAATGTGGCCGAAAAACATTGTGTTTCTTGTTAATTAGTACCTGTATTTACTAATGTCACTAGAGTCGGAGCAGTAGGCTATATGTAGTATTATAACGTTCTGCCATAATGAGAATATCATGGACCGCCACTTGGTTTTCAAGTTACGGGCATGCACATATAGAAGCGTGTCATGAGCATGAGGCGGCTATGCAGTGTCCGCAACGGACTTGGCCATCTGCCGTGCATAAGATACCATATTGACATTGGCGGCCGAAGAGGCCACTGATTCTTTCTCTGCCCAGGGTCGCCACAAGCCTAGAGCCGCCCATGCTAAGTTACACTACTGGTTGGGCTGCCGAGACTGGCCACTGGGCAGAACTGACCATCATGAGTAGTAATAGCTCGCATATTTTCACGTTTTTTGCTCTAGTTTTATGTAATTTTGTGCTAGTATTGTAACAAACAGTTAGTGCAGACTACAGCTGAAGATCTGAAGTGGACGCGAGAAGTTGGTGAGTTAGTAACATATATTTGTGATTTTGAGTTTGTAAAATTAGTGTAGGTCAGGTGGCTTTTTGCATATCGGCTTATTTTACAATATAAACTTTGAAGTAAACTTAGTAAAGTAAAATTTGATTTTTGGAGGATTTGTTTTCCAACTTGAATTACTGAGCAATGAATTCTGTAAGCGTTTTCGTGATTTCAGTTCACAGGAACAGGACTTTGCACTGTTCTCTTACAACGCTGAGAATGCGCCTGAGAATATCCAAATGGAATTGGTGGAACTGCAGTCAGATTCTATTCTGAAGGCAAAATACAACAAAGTTGGTGTGCCAGGCTTGTATGCTTACCTGCCACCCTCGTATGTGCAGATCTGTAAGCTGGCATCGAGAGTACTGTCTATGTTCGGAAGCACTTACCTTTGTGAGCAATTGTTTTCGTTAATGAAAGCAACCAAAACCCCACATCGCTCAAGACTTACTATCGAGCACCTTTCATCCCTCATAAAAGTTGCAGCTGCACAAGATTTCAAGCCTGATATTGACAAACTGGTTACTAACAAGAGATGCCAAGTGTCGGGACAAAAGAAATAGATCTCATACTGTAAGACTCCTATATAAGCAATGAATATAATATAATATAAGGACCTAGCTAAGAGGCTAAGACTCTAATTGTATGCTGTTGTACGGAAAGTGTATGGAAATAAATTGCCTTTCTTTAAACTTTAAACTTTAAGTGTTACATTTTTTTTAAGTTTTCAGTATTGGAAAGAAAGATACAGTAAATTTGTATAATAGTATAATAGTATTTGTTACAGTGCGGCCCGCTGACGCACATATGGTGGTTGAAGTGGCCCACCAATGGTAGTGAGTTTGGCATGCCTGCAAATAGATGGATAAATGCATACATTGAATATATTCTGTTACAAAACATTCAATTTTAATAATTTTCCTTTTCTTTCTTTCTTTCTCTTTCTTTCTAGGAAAGTTATATCACCCGTAATGACTACCTCAGGCTTGGAGGAGAGGTCATTAGTGTATTTGGTGCTATTGTCATCCTGCTGCTAGAGGTGAGTCTTTCTTTTCATCTTTCTCAACTTCTAGGACCTCCATTGAATTCCCATTTTCCGGTAAAAATCTGAAATCAATCTAATCCAATAATACATTATCATCCTTACCCCCATTCTTCTTCTTTAACTTCATTAGGTTCCAAATATTTTGAAAGTTGGAGTTACTCGGTATTTTGGGTACAATGTCCTGGGTGGTCCTTTTCATGCAACCATGTAAGTATCTTTTAGTTTACTCATGCTAGACAACCATGAATAGTAATCAAAAGCTGTCCAGTGTTCTAGGTAATTGGAGAAAAGATTCTGGCATTGCATATTAATATCACGGGAAGATCAGAGATAGGAGAATGAATGGGTGGACTGTAGTGTTTCCCATACTGATATTGACTTCCATACTCTCTCCCAGCATTAGCTATGCAATTTTGGTGTTAGTATTGTTTATACTGCGGCTGACAAGTTCCAAAGGGGAGACAGAAGTCATGGCACTTGCACTTGTCCTGTGTTGGGGTAACAACCTTTACTTTGCACGTGGGTTTGAGATATTAGGACCATCTGTCATTGTGCTTCAAAAGGTAGGCATTAGAATTCATTTTTTGCTTTTTGCAATTTTTGTTTATTGATTGTAATTTACAGTTGATTTATCTAGGTTTCACAAAAACATTTCTCCCTTATTTTGTTAATTTAAACAGGAAACCATACAATTAGTAACCCAATTATTCTTTATCTTATGAAAAATATTACCTAATAATAAAACAAATTGAATTATTTACAAACTAAATTACTACATTATATTTAAATGTAAAATACTACCTTTCCCAACTCTTTCAGTCACACACATATACTCCTACACACAGAAGTGCTGTACAGTGCATTTTACTTTGGATCAGTCATTTTCATCTACCAAAATAAGCAAAGATTTACTTACCAACTATCCACAAGTTAGTTAAGATGGTATTTTGTGTTGGATAATCTTGTCAATTTATATTGTAGTTACTTAAATGGAATGCAAAATTAATAGGGACCATAAGTCCATAGATATGTGTGGAATATGATTTTTTTGTTTATGAATATTTTTGGGGTCAAGGCATGTTGCATTCATTTTAAGGTAAATTATTATTTACTTTCCAGCAATGCTCATTGTAGAAAAAAAGCCTTGATGGGTTAAATGTGCAGTGTTAATGTGCTTTCTTCACATGCTTAATACAGAAAAGGGTAGCATAGACTCTTAACATTTCCTAGGATTTCTGTAAATTGGAATTGGTCAGTCAAAAATACTGCCATTAATTTGTAGCCATGTCAAAATCAACATACTAGATTTACTTCTTGTGGTGGCAGTAATGTGAATGATAGTTCTTTTCAAAAGGATTTAGTTGATAATATAATTATACATGACCTTGTCAATGTGTAACTACTAATGTCACTGTGCAAAAATAGTTATTTAACTGGTGCATTATCAATCAATGCTGCAAAGTAGCATAAGAGTAGAAAGTCATGTGCCGGAAGTGGTGCAGCACTCTACTGGCAGTATTACTAAAGAAAATAATTTATTAAAAAAAAAAAAAAAAACCCAGTCATTTGGAGTTTTGAATTTATATGTTAATTTATATACATGTATTGGCATGGACATTCTAATGGTGTACACAAAATTTACACACGAATATTTGATTATTCAGGCATACCAAGAAAATATTACACTGAACTGAATCACACTCACACAAGCAGTAAACCTCTTGAGAGGCAGAGAGGGAAGAGACTCTGCACTTCGACTACCCAAAACATTGATTATAAAGTTTTACCTGAATAATCCCACCAAAAATAATATAAACAATGCAGATCTATGAACATAGCCTATTACACCAAAAGTATACACACAGTGCTAAAAAATCTCAACATCAAATACTAAAACCAATGTCTGAATAAGGACACCAGTAACACAAATCAGCTTCCATGCAGTAAATGATGCAATCCCAGTCAACACACCAATTAGTCCAAGAAGAATATTACAATAAAAACTATCTGATTAAGTTTGTTTGTTGAAAAGAAAGACGGTGATTCTTTACATGTAGAAACCTTTTAACTTTAAAATTATATAGTGTAACTAATTATATCTGACTAGTGAGACGTAGGGGATTACTCAAAAAAATAAATCAGGTAATTGGAAGCAGGCACCTGGTCTGTCTCATATTTTTGAAATCCCCACTGGCATCATCATCCGTTAAAGTATAGAATATAGATTTAAATATTAACACTAGAATTACTGAAGCCTACGAAAAAACTCCTAATCCCAGCCCACCTTAAATCCCTTCACGGCTCTCCATCAGCGTGTTTTGTGTTGTAAATGTGTCAGTCAGCTCAAGCAGCAAGCAGCCTGCTCTGCAATCCCCCCGTCCACTGCCGCAGTTCAATTTGCAAACAAGATTCTCAGTATTTATCTTGGAGTGAAATGCCTGTTGTAGAGGGTAAATAATATATCGTCATTTGGAATACACGCATTTCATGTGTGTTCCGTGTCCACAACGATCTATGTAAATACTTCGCTAAAACAGAAACATTTTTCATGTTTTACTAATAATTGACAAAATGTAGACATGGAGTGTATAATGTGTGAAGACTGAAGTCTAAATATCAAATAAACAATTTCACAAAAGGAAAAGTATAAAAATCAAGTGTGCTTTTATTCAAGAACTTATCCGAAGAAAAAGAAGTTTCCTTAGGGTAACTGAATGACATGACTGCTTGGGTGGTGCAGTGGTAAGAGTTACTGACTCATAATCAAGAGGTTGCTGGTTCAATTCCCGGGTTCACCAGTTACCATTTAGAGTAGTGAGCTGCTATTTTTATTACAATCTTATATGTAAACATGTACGAGTGTGTGTCTGTCCAGCCTGGAAGCGAGAGGTGGAGTCGGGCTAAGGGCTCCACCTCCGAGGATACTCAAGTGAGGCCAGCATGTCGGCAAAACAAAACATCCGAAGAGAGAGTCACTGGCTTATCCGCTATTACAGAAGCGTGGTGAGCACATCGGCAAAACGGTATCCCTTTTACTTTTCCTCTCGCTGCTAATACACAAGCGAGGTGAGCACGTCAGCAAAACAAAACCTCTGAAGAAACACAGTCACTTAGCCTCCATTGCACAAACGATGCAAGCATGTTGGCGAAACGAAGCCTCCTAGGAGAGATATGCCCAGAGTAGTTCCTTTCAATTACCTGATATCTTTACATTTCAATTTTTTTTCTGACGATTTCAATAGTTTCTAGGACCCCGTACTTTTTACACCATGAGCTTACACAGCAACTATATAATAAAAGCATACATTTGATTTGAATCTGTAACTGCCAGAATAAATGTAAGGTACTTATAAAGGTTAGCAGGTTTTTTTTTTTCACTTTTATTCTCTCAGTCATGATCACGATACAACCTCCCAACACCACCCCAGATCTAATGCTGTTAGTTTTTTTTTTTTTTTAAATTGGGAATAACTGTGAATGTGAGTGGTGTTTTGAGACGATGGAACTAGAACTTCTCTGATCTGGAGGGATAAAAGCTGACACACAAACGCTGGTGAATCTGCCTTCTTGGTATCTCATTGTCACTTAAATTTTTTTAATTCAGTTTTGTTGAGTGTTTCTGCTCACGCTGAATTAGTATGCACCTTATGGTCCATGATGTCAAAGCCGCACTGACAAAAACATAGACATAGGTATATATGATATTTGGAATAATTCATTTTATGACACTGTTATAGTACATTTCGGAATACACTGTGGCACAGATGCTAAATTATTCATGTTATTCATATTCATTTGCATACCTTCATGCGGTTGTAATCAGTGACCGTTTTTTTTTTTTCTTTTTTCCGATCTTGCCCAGTCTCCACATTTTGGTGCATGGTGGTGTTTCTTTTGTACTCCAGGAAATGCAAAGGAAAGAATAGTACAGAGAGGTCAGTTCCGCACTGTATTCAAATGTTAACAGTTCCCACACACCCAAGGACCGTCCTTCCTACATTTATAACATGTGTACCTGTTGAAATGTACACACCTCTCTCTATGCTGTGGTTCCTATTACATTGAAGGGGCACCTGACACGGAGTTTGCTTTCCTGGGGGAAACGGCAGTCTTGGAACAATGGAATTGTTTAATGGAATCTTGGAAAGTGAGATGATGCCTGAGGAGTGGAGAAGAAGTGTATTGATGCCAATATTTAAGAATAAGGGGGATGTGCAGAACTGTAGTAACTACTGGGGGATAAAATTAATGAGCCACAGCATGAAGTTATGGGAAAGAGTAGTGGAAACCAGGTTAAGAAGGGAGGTGATGATTAGTGATCAGCAGTATGGTTTCATGCCAAGAAAGAGCATCACAAATACAGTTTTTGCTCTGAGGATGTTGATTGAGAAGTTGAGAGAATGCCAGAAAGAGTTGCATTGCATCTTTGTGGACCTGGAGAAAGCATATGACAGGGTTCCTCGAGAGGAGTTGTGGTATTGTATGAGGAAGTCAGCAGTGGTAGAGAAGTACGTAAGAGTTGTACAGGATATGTACAAGGGAAGTGTGTTAATTGTGTGGTCTGCAGTAGGAGTGACTGATGCATTCAGCGTGGAGGTGGGATTACATCAGGGATCAGCTCTGAGCAATTTCTTATTTGCAATGGTGATAAACAGGTTGGACTATGATGTTTGCTGATGACATTGTGATCTGTAGCGATGCTAGGGAGCAGGTTGAGGAGACCCTGGAGAGGTGGTGATATGCTCTATAGAGGAGAGAAATGAAGGTCAGTAGGAACAAGACAGAATACATGTGTGTAAATGAGAGGGAGGTCAGTGGAATGGTGAGGAAGCAAGGAGTAAAGTTGGCGAAGGTGGGCGAGTTTAAATACTTGGGATCAACAGTACAGAGTAATGGGGATTGTGGAAGACAGGTGACAAAGAGAGTGCAGGCAATGTGGAATGGGTGGAGAAGAGTGTCAGGAGTAGTTTGTGACAAACGGTTATCAGCAAGTGTGAAAGGGAAGGTCTACAGGACGGTAATGAGATCAATTATGTTATATGGGTTGGAGATGGTGGCACTGACCAGAAAGCAGGATACAGAGCTGGAGGTAGCAGAGTTAAAGATGCTAAGATTTGCACTGGGTGTGACGAGGATGGATAGGATTAGAAATGAGTACATTAGAAGGTCAGCTCAAGTTGGACGGTTGGGAGACAAAGTCAGAGAGGCGAGATTGCATTGGTTTGGACATGTGCGGAGGAGAGATCCTAAGTATATTGGGAGAAAGATGTTAAGAATAGAACTGCAAGGTAAAAGGAAAAGAGGAAAGCCTAAGTGGAAGTTTATAGATGAGGTGAGAGAGGACATTCAGGTGATTGGTGTGACAGAGCAAGATGCAGAGGACAGGAAGATATGGAAAAGGATGTTCTGCTGTGGCAACCCCTAACGGGAGTAGCCGAAAGAAGAAGAAGAAGAAGATGATTGTGGCTATCGTTAATAATACAAATCATACTGGACATTTTGTAGTTCTTCACTTGCTTGCTCTGCATTGTCTTGACTGGGAAACGTTCAAACCAAAAGTATAGATATATGACTAAAAAAAAAATATTAATGCGGAGAATAGGGTGCCATAGCTTTCAGGCATCCTTATTAATTTAAAAGTTTACATTTCACATGCATATATGCACTTAAGAGTAAACCAAGAATACTGCAGGACCAGTAAAGCCAACATTACAAGATGGAAACAGGCTTGCAACCACAGGCATAATAATATGTTCTCAAACTGCCAAAATCAATATTTTTCTAGATAAGAAATTGCATTAACCATATGATGAGAAATTGAAAAGTAAATATTAAGAAAAGGTTGTGGGTTTTTATGAAACTTTCAATAATATGATGAATTGCTGAGGGAAACTTATTACTCATTTTAAACAACTTTGTAATCTATTCGGGCTGTGCCCCTTTGGCTATTTATGTAGGAGCATCACTAGTGTGCAGTAGGTATAGTAAATGAATGTCCATGTCAAGGAGTTTTGTCCATGTCAATATTCTATTTTCGTGACTTTTGTTTTAACCAATTAGATTGTTGTTGTTGCTGCTGCTGCTGGATTATTACAAACACCACTCTTTTTTAAAAGTAAAGAGATGAACATAGTATATCTATCATGTTTACATTTTCTGTGACATGTATAAGAAGAGAACGCATCTATCATGTTTATATTTGCAATTACCATGTCCATTTTGAGCACTAAGACTCAGAGGTATATATAAACGTAGTCAAAGCAGTTTACACAAGCCATATTTTTGTAAATGGAGAAACTATTTCTTAGTGGACAGTAACACCTGCCTAAAACTTCCTTCCCCATCACTAAAAGAAAAATTACAGTTTATATTCTATATAAATTTTGAATTTGTGTCTATTCTTCTGCCAGAGACAGGCTGATTTAATTTTTTTGTGAAATAAAGTTACTGAGACTTATAATTGCTGGGATGATACTCTATAAATACAATATACTGTATTGAGCAGTTTGATCATGTCATGGGAGTTGCTGCAAGCAAGCACACAGCAGATGATGTTTAAGTTAATGTGAAAGAAAAAATTAGTTTAAATGATATATAGTGCAGTGGGTAGCGCTGCTGCCTCGCAGTTAGGAGACCCAGGTTCACTTCCCGGGTCCTCCCTGCGTGGAGTTTGCATGTTCTTCCCGTGTCTGTGTGGGTTTCCTCTGGGTCCTTGGTTTCCTCCCACAGTCCAAAGACATGCAGGTTAGGTGCATTGGCGATTCTAAATTGTCCCTAGAATGTGCTTGTTGTGTGCGTGTGTGTGTGTGTGTGTGTGTGTGTGTGTGTGCGCACCCTGCGGTGGGCTGGCGCCCTGCCCGGGTTTTGTTTCCGCCCTGTGTTGGCTGGGATTAGCTTCAGCAGACCCCCATGACCCTGTAGTTAGGATATAGCTGGATGGATGATATATAGTTTTCTATGGTAAAATAGGTTAATGACAGAATTAATTGATGTATACCACAAAAGCTGCCCTCCTTTTTTTGTCATACAAATTTGTGATACTGATTACATTTCATAGTTAACTTATCTTTCTATAAAATAAAACATTGAACTAAAGATATGGTTAACCCTGTAAATATCATTTTTGTTAGATATAACTAGCTGTTATTGTTTTATCAGGTCATTTTTAGTGATCTCCTGAAGTTCCTCTGGCTATTAGTATTTACCCTGATTGGTTTCAGCACAGGTATGTAAAAACACAAAGGAGATTAAGTAAATGTTATCTGGCACTGTAATTGAATCTATTTTATTTACATTTTACTGCCAAGCATAAACTGATATTCTTTACATTTTATTATTCCACTTTTAGCACTTTGGATGGCTTATATGACTCAGAATTCTTCGGCAGATATCTACTTTGCTGATTTTGCTACAGTATTCTTGCTTGAGTATAAAATGTCCTTGGGATTAATGAACATACCTATCAATACTACAGTGTGGACACCAGGCATTGTAAAAGTTATTCATACAGCCTTAACTGTTTTTGCCCTCCTTCTTCTCATGAGTCTACTCAGTGCCATGCAACGAGATACATTTGCAAGGGTGAGAAAGGAGAAGGATGAGTTGTGGAGAGCACAGGTAACTTAATGAGTTCTCCTTAAATCATTCTTCTGTAGTATTCCTTATATTCAAAGTGTATATCAAAAAAGAAGTGATTTAAGAGATTAAAAAAAAATAATCTGTTTACTTATAAATTATCCACCTCATTATTAGTGTCACCATTTTTTGTTTGTTTTGTATTTCCATTTTGAAAATGTGCTTTTTGCAAGTCAAGATTAGATAATGAAAATGAGCATTGAAGTACCCAAACTCCTGGATTAGTTCTCTTAATAGGGATTGTCACAAGATTTCGGAAAGTAAACAAAAGTTTATGTAGTGACAGGCAGAATTTGACAAAACCCCTTTAGAACAATTGGAGTTGTGGACCTCTTCTAATCAGCACTAATCTACATGGTGTCTCTGTCCGTTAGTACTATACCTAATTCAAAGGGACTTATGTCTTGCTTAAATTGGGAATGTGGGAAATAAGTCTAAACATATACCATCATGGCTATAATGACCAGCCTGGTTGCAATAAGTGTGGTATGAAGAAGTGAGGAGAGTAATAGGTGCAAAATATAGAGATATACCTGTATATGGTTTGGATTATTAACAGGCCATAACGAAAGTTAGCAAGCTCATTGTTTGATTTCCTTTATGATTTATATAATTATTGATACTTTGTCCTATTAATTGTTCATGTTCATTAAAACAACATCATAGTAAAACTCAAAAAAGTCACGTCACTTCACAGTAATCCCCACTGCTCATCATAAAACCTCTAACGAAGGTTAGAAAGAGAATCTGAGATTTTTACCGAGAAAAATTCTCTTCTTGTGGTCTGGTCACATAGCAGAGAAATGGCAACTGGATCATTACATTTTTCTCTACAATATGGGTACTATGTTTGTAAATCTTTGGGGTTGACTTTTAAGCATATGCTGTGCTTTTTACCATTATAGGTAAATCAAGCACATCATTAGACAAGACCACTATATAAAGATAAGATGATTTTATTTTTAAAAATCCATATAAAATCACATAGGGAGGTTACCATAGAAAGATGGGTTTAGGTTCAAACATGAGAAATACAACTTTCATATCTTATACATCTAAATTTACAGTGAAGTCCTTCCTATCAATTGTCTCCCCAACAAACACTGTCCTGCTTTTTCCTTATTTTTTCCAGCAATCTTCCCTTTTTCCTGAACTTCCCTTTCTCTCCAGCAGTCGATCCCTTGCCTGCACTCATTTACCAACTCCACTCCACTCTCTGAGTGAATATCCAACATTATAGGAAAGTGTCTCTGTAGCACTTCCAGGTCAGCCAGATCCTCACAGAAATAGTCTACCTCTTAAAAGAGTTCCCCAGTGGCATCAGAGAGCTCTGCCAGCAGAGCTTCGAGTTCATGCTACAATTCACAGACAACCGTGTGAGAGACCCATCTGGGGCAGCCTTAGATGTGTGCTGCCATCTAGTGAACTGTGGGCATATCTTGCATCTCTTTGTAGGCTACAATAACTCTACCTTTCCTTGGAAATAAATAAAAAATAAATTGTTAATTCTTCCTTTTAACAATAAAGTTTCAGACATTCTGTTTAATGATGAATAAATAATCACACTTTTGTGATCTTCGTTGAAGGACCTGTAAATGTACAGTTCAAGTGAGTAACAACCATTTACAGAGCCATACCACCATATATGTCGCCGCAGATCTAGGCCTGCAGTTTCAGGATGGAAACAACATCATCGCAGTTTCAGGACAGAGTTTTAGAAGATGAGTTTCAGAAGGTTTCAGTGGGTTTCAGCAAGTAATGTTGTTGGAAACTGATTTCACTGCTGTTTCAGGACAGAGCTTTGGAAAATAACATTTGGAAGGTTTTTGTACATGTCACTGTGAAGTTCTGAGGGTTTCTGTGTCATTGTGAAGTTTGGAGGGTTTCTGCCATTGTGCTGTGTCATAGATCAAACTAAACAATATGGAGCATTTTTTGTAAAATACACTATTAACCTTTACCTTGTGTTTGGGAACCATTTAACATGTCAACAACATTAAAATCATTAGAAATTGAGTCAGCTGATTTCATTAACTTAGGGAGGTCATTCTAAAGTAAGGGCACTATAGAGTTGAAAGCTTTGTCCCCATAGAGCACAGGTTAATATGGGGCACAACAACATTGCCAGAATCAGAGGACCTTAGTGGGTGAACAGGAGCAGAATAATGGAGGAGGTCACTGATGTAGTCCAGTGCATCTGCTTAAAAATGATAACATTCATCTAATGTCTATTAGGCAAGCTTATATTTTAGAAAACTAAGATGCTTCATGTAGTAGATGAGCTGAATATCATCCACACAGCAACAGAAATGATCATACTTGCAACATATATAAAAGGAAAATGTAAATGACCAAGCGCTGGGCCCACTCAGAGAGATTCCATACTTTACCCTGGTTATCTCAGAATATTCAATATTTATATGTAGAAACTGATAAGAGGTTACTTAGGTAAGATCTAAATCTGCCGAGTGCCTGGCAACTTATACCAACAAATTTTTCCAGTCAGCTCAAAAGAATATATCCTGATCTAACATATCAAATGCAGCACTTAGATCTAATACAAAAAGCCTAAAAATGCAGGCATGGTCAGTGGAGTAGAGTGCAAATCATCGAATACTTTGGCTAAAGCATTATCTGTACTATGGTTTTATCTAAAACCTGACTGAAAATGTATTTATTTATTTTTTTTTAATTTTATTGATTTTATTTAATTACAGCATTCTCAAAACTTTAGAGATAAAAGAAAGATTAGAAAATTGATCTCTAATTTAATAGCTCACTGGGATCAATATATATTTTTTTTTTCTTAAGAGGAGGTTATTAGCCATTGTAAAAAGTTTAGGTACATATCCAAGATTTAACAACAAATTTTTAAATGTGGTTCACCAAAGAGAGGGTAAAAGATATATGGAGGCATGTAGAATGTTTAGACCAGTGTTTCCCAAACTCGGTCCTGGGGACCCCCTGTGGCTGCAGGTTTTTGTTCCAACCAGCTTCTGTTTTTAATCGAACTCCTGGGCTAATTAAGTGATGTCTTATTTACCAAGTTCTGTGTTTTGGGAACAATATAGAAATTAGATAACTAAGTTTGCTAAAAAAATATTAAAATGTACCAAGCAGTTATATAGGAATAATGTATTTTTTTCTTTTTAACAGTATTTTCATCTTGATTTTCATTCTACTTTTCTAGATGTTCTAATTGTTTAATTAATCCATTTACTAATTAGTGGGTCTGACTCTAAAGTAGTTGCAGCCTTTGATTATTCAGTGTTGTTTGCCTGGGTGTCTGCTCTGCTTGTTTTTGTCATTATTAAGATACAACGAAGGGGGAAAAACTGCACAGAGAAAGGGCAAAGTATAATGAAATCAACAAAAGAGAGTTAAGCATTTGAATCTATAGCAAAAGCAGAAATATTTATAAATGTCTTATAAATGTAAAGCTCATGCTGCTATACCAGCTAATTAAATGAGATCAGTGTTATCAGGTGTTGTCACTGATTAGGAATCTGGTTGGAACAAAAACCTGCAGCCACGGGGGGTCTCCAGGACCGAGTTTGGGAAACACTGGTTTAGACCATTTAACTAATGCACCAAAGTCTTAATATTCAGTTTGGGAAAAGATTTTAATTGCTCTGTTTTCTCAAAAGCAACCTCATTTGACACTGGCGAAAAAGACATTATTATTATAAGGTGGCGTAGAAATTTTCTAACTTATCCCTAGATTACCTTCTCATTAAATATCTTAATAAAATCCTCACATCTAAACCAAACAGGAACATGTTGATTGTTTCATAAAAACAAAAAAGATAGGAAATGGATGGATTAATCCAGTTTATACAACAAAATATATAATAATACATTGAAATAAACTTAAAAGATCTTAATTTATGTTAAATATCATCTTAAAATACTGGGTACTGTCATCACCCCAGTTTTTACGCGCAAAACTGAACAGCACTGTAACTAATGCTACATTCATTAATGATTAGCTGCTAGCCAAACAACAAACATAACATACATGTACATGTAACATTGCGTTAACTATTCAACCTGTTTTAAAAATGTTTGCCTACTGTACACTTTTTATAATAATAATAATAACAACAACAACAACCACAACACCAAGCTGCTTTCTGCCGTCTTCGAATTTGCTTTGTGCTTGAATGTTGTGTTCGCCTAGAAATGGTAATGTCACTTCCGTCTTCAAACGTCTGGTCTACAGTTGTTGGCCTAGACCTACAGAGATGTTATGGTGCTGTGGCTCTGCAGTTGAATCATATTGGCTCAATTTGACATGCTGGCATTTTTTATTAAACTCTATTTTCAATATATAATGATATTCATCTTTTATTTAATATAAATTAATATACTGGTCATTTTATTAATTAATGTATATTTAATAAAGTATTAATAAACTTTTGTCTAACGTTTACTATAACTCTCTGCAGATCGTGGCTACAACCATTATGCTGGAACGAAGACTTCCTCGATGCGTGTGGCCCAGGCTGGGGATATGGGGACAGGACTATGGTCTTGGAGACAAGTGGTTTCTCAGGTTAGAAAACTGTTAAAAATATTACATTTCTCAATCTGTTTAGTATTACTCATAATTCATTCTTGAGAGATGGTTGCAGCAATTCTTTTTTCCTTTTCTTCAGGATTGAGGAAAAGCAAGAAAATACTGCATACGCCCAAAGACGCTGAATGTAAAGCTTTACAATACACAATGCCCGTTTTGGCTCAGACTATAAATCAGCACACAACATCTTTGAAGACAAACATTGCTTGACTTTATAGACTTCACACCGTGCATTTACTTTAGTAATAAAATAATTTCTCATCTGTTTTTATGACCATATCATGAAAATTTATTTAACTGAAAAACATTTTCCTTCATATGTTGACTAATATACATTGAACCAGTTGTGTATCTGTTTTATTATTGATACCTGTATCAAGATGTTACTTCATGCTACTTGGGCTTTGAAGAGTCCATGAATAAAATAAAACCTTGCCTCTTATAAATTCTTTTTAATTTTATGCCCTCTACTACTGCAGTAAAAAATGTAGTTGATCCTTTCACATACCCATATTTCCACCGCTGTTTTTGCTCAGTAGTAATTTTGTATCTGAAAAAGCTGCATCTCTTCTGAAATTTTGTTCAGAATCTCAGTAATTACATTATGAAATGCATAAGCAGTGAATATACCTAAAGAAACTGGATTGATCCCAGAAGATAAGAATCCACCATTTTAGTTGCACAAAAAATGACATATCCTGTATAATATGACAGTAATCTACCTACCTTTTTTTGTTTATTAAAGCTGCTTTATATTTGGGGTGCCATGGTGGTGCCATGTTTAGAGCTGTTGTCTTACAGAACTATTAGCTTGGTTAACCTTTTGACTGGTCTGCCACACATTAGGTTATTTCTAAATTGTCCTCGTGTAACTTGACAGGCATGTGGGATAAACAAAAATAAAGTTGTCATGAAAGAGCAAGAACAAAAATTAGAACAGATTGTGCAGAAGAGATTGACACCAGAGATGACATAATTGATGGTAAGGTTGTCAACCACCTGGTATGGAGAGGGAGAAAGAGAAAAGAGGATCAGAGAATGATGCCATCCCCTGGCTTTGCAGTAATTATATTTACTAGAGCCCTTAAGCTGTCTCCCATGCGCATTCTTGTGACAATATATATAGTTATGTACCAAAAAGAAGGAAACAGAGAGTGAAAATGAAGATAATATCAAATAAACCAAAAGTATAAAGTAAAACAATAATTACTAATGGCACAACAGGAGAAAACAAAAATGAGATTAAACAAAGCAGAAAGAGAAGATGTTTTAGAAATTAAAGATGTGAGAATAGCAAATAAGTGATAAGCAAGGAAGAACAACAGACGTAAGTATAGCAAATCATAATATCCCTTATGATTGAGCAAGTGCTAATAAAAAAGGAGTTTCAATAATTAAAGGAAAACAATGAATAATGAGAATTGGGGAAACCTTTGTGATGATGAAATGAGTGGGTATGAGCGCAACATCTGGAGCAAGTGAAAAGAAGAAGGGTAAAATTCAAAAACTGTCTGAAGACATGAAAAGACTGGAGCTAGTGAACCTTCTCACCTGTCACTTGTAACTCCAAAGAGATTGCAAAGGAAATTCTACATGGCACAAGCCATTAGGTACCCCTGTGGCAAGAAATAGAAATATACACAAAATGTCATCAGATTTAACAATTAAAGAGGAGAGAGATACAGAATTCTGTGGTGGGCTAGCGCCCTGCCCGGGGTTTAGTCCCTGCCTTGCGCCCTGTGTTGGCTGGGATTGGCTCCAGCAGATTCCCATGACCCTGTAGTTAGGATATAGCGGGCTGCATCATGGATGGATGGATGGAGTTACAGAATTACATATAAACATGAGGAAATAAAAGATAACTTGGAAGATAAAAGAAAAAACAAAGAAAAGTTGTTTGTAGTTTGTTCCACCATGGGTACAAAATACATATTAGTGGCACATCTAAATAGAAAAATGTCCTTTACAAAGCAAAAATAAATTTTAATAGGTAATGTTATATTTGTGAATGTTGTGTTTTTATAGTGTGGAATATGAAGCAAGTGAAATTAAACTAGTAAAATCTCCTTCCACATTAACTGTGTGCTATCTTGAAATATGCACAAGTTGTAGATTAATTGTACGAAGAAACTTTTGTAAATGGGCAGTTACAAAATGTTGTCATCCTTGATCTAATTAGTGCTGTGTTAGGAAATCAACAAGGTTTTTAAAAGGTAAACCAGGAGAGAGATGTGAAAAAGAAAAAAGTCAAAACTAATAGATCAATTAGTGCTGTACCAACAAAGCCAAAGAGCAAGATGGAAATTGATGTCAGAAGAACAAAATGAAAGTCAAAAACCTAGAAGTTCAATTCAGAAAACAAAAAGCAATCATGAAAAGTTTTCAAAGGGTTTATTTTATCCACAGCTTAGATAAAAACACAGAAAAGTGGGAAGCTATTTAAATGTAATGCTGCAATTACCAACAGAGAACAAACTTGATCGGCATACCCCCCAAAAATGGGAAAGGTTACCCAGGCAACTTAAACAAGCTGCTGTGCACTCAAGGCACACTAGACAGCTACCAAAAGAAATTAAGTTCAAAATTATAACATTAACACCAACAACAACACTATCTCAAGATGCAGCTTAGAAGGAAGCTGAGAGTGGAAATGAGACAAAAGGTGTGAAGGGTATCATTTCGAACCCAAGAGTGAAATTTGGGTCCGTAGCCCTTCCAACGGAATATTCAATCACCCAACCTCACCATGAAGAACACAGGATAGACAGGACCTCATAGTCTTAAGACCCGTTATACACTGCTGGTGGAAGGGGGGTGGGGGAGAGGTGGAATAATACGGGCTACAAGAAGCTGGCTGCAACCAGAAAACATGAAAGATTGAATGGATTTTAAAGTGAACAGTACGTGACAAGTAATATGAAACTGGACACATTGTCTGATACATAACCACTTTGAATAAAGATTTCTAACAGAACAGGAAACAGGGTTGTCAGAAAGCATGGGGGCTTGAAAAGTCTTTGGGCGGAAACCATTAATACATTCAAAGGGAGACATCTTCAATGGTGAGTGAACTAGAATATTTTGAATAAATTCGGCAATAGAAAGAAAGTCTGCCCAATTACTTTGGATGGAATGGACTGTACATCTTAGAGTTCTTTTGTGGACTCTGTTCTATGCACATTGTGCTTCAAAAGCAAACTTTTGCAGCTGGACTGTACATCTTAGATACATTTCAACCAACTCAGATTGTCAATGTGCTTCAGAGTGATATCCCAAAGTCATATTCACAATACAACTGAACCTCATACAAAAGGCTTTTCAAAATCGTGAAAAGTCTATCCACTGATTGGAAACTATTAAGGTTGGAACCAATCCAACTGGTAATCTACAGTGCATTTCACACACAGCTATGTATTTATTTCCACCAGAATGTAGGGTTTTTCTATTCAACATGTGTGTAACACCAGAATAACTAAATATTACCATTTGGTGGCATACATCAAGTACTTGTGATCTGAAGTTATACAGAATATACAGTCTTCCTGTTGGGAAAAAGCAGGAGCACTAACATTGTTTTGCCTGATTCTGATGTTATTCTTGAGATCCTCAAATTCTGGAATAATAAGTGTTAGAAGATTTTATTCTTGGGAATAATAGACACTGGTTTTTCAGAATGGTTGATGGGATCATATCATTGAGACAGAACAACAGCTTTACAATTCTTACTACCCAGTCTATAAGAGATCAAGAAGATAAAGTACCTAAAAACAATACCCACTTTTAATCTTTTAGCAGACCTTAGGCACATCAGGTTTATAAGGTCTTTGTAAATGGTAAAAGTATACTTAGCCCCTTCCAAATAATGTCTCCACTCTTCTAAGGTTTCTTGGTTTCTTAGTTTTTCTATAGTTTCTTGAGTTAAACCTGGAGCTGCACACAAAAGGCAAAACAAACAAAAATAAAACGAAGCAACCGAAACCCAGACGAGAGGCAGAAATCACAGTCAATAATCAAGCAATACGTCAAAAACCAGGCAGGACACAAAAAATAATCACAAGAGAACTCAAAAATGTAAAGAAGTTTTTATCCACAGATCAGATAAGGCTCAGTGCAAAAGGCTGACATCGAAACCAAACTCCTAGAAATTTGGGACACGACCTTAACAATGGTACACAAAAATGGCATCCATAACAGGAAAAAGGCTATAAAGACATCAGATTTCAACCTTAATTGTGACACAAATATTCTAGTTCTTCTCCAATTGACTTAACTTTTTCGAATATAAGTCAAATCAATGTATAACTCAGGGGCAATGTTGGGATAACACAGCCTAACACTAGAGGCATCTACCTCAACTATAAAGGGTAATTCCAAATCTGGATGTCTAAGAACTGGAGCTGAGGTAAATAAGCTTTTTATTTGCTCATTGCCTCTTTAGTCCAAACAAATATTTTATTGATCTTGTTTAGTTAAGGTAGTAAAATGTGGAATACTACTACTAACGTTTTTAATAAATCTCTGATAGTAATTGGCAAAGCCAACAAATTTTTATGCTTGTTTAAGATTTCTAGGAGGGTACAAGTTAAGATTGACTTTTACTTTTGAATCATCTATAGTCAGTCCCATCCTGGAAATCTCATACCTAAAAAACATAATCTTTCCTTTGTGAAATTCACACTTCACAAGTTTCACAAATAGATATTGCTGCAAAGTAAGTAACACTTTCTTTCCATGAATAATTGTGTTGAAATCAAGACAAAAAATGTAAATGTCATCTATCTATACTAATAAAAGGCAAAGCCCTCACTGACTGACTGACTCACTCACTCACTCACTCATCACTAATTCTCCCACTTCCCGTGTAGGTAGAAGGCTGAAATTTGGCAGGCTCATTCCTTACAGCTTACTTACAAAATATGGGCAGGTTTCATTTCGAAATTCTACGTGTAACGGTCATAACTGGAACCTACTTATGTACATATATACTGGCCATAGCCTGCAGCTCGGTCGCCGTGTGAGGCGGAGTTCCGTCCCTCATCGTCACGCCTCCCACGTAATTGAGTGCCTGCCCATATAAGGCCATCCCTCAGCAGCAATCCAATAGAAACACTCTGCCGCTAAATATTCAGACGAAGATTAGATAGTCAGGTTGGTGTTTAGCACAAACTCGGCGAAACTGCAAGAGAAACTTAAGTGCCGGGTCTTAGCTAACATTAAATAAAGCCGTGGACATCGTGAAATCGCACGGGATAGCACAAGCACAGCTGAGAAGCTTCGATGCATGTGATCCGAGCGGCTCACGTGAACTGACTTTGCAGGACTGGGAAAGGTAAACCCGTGCATGCAGTGTGTGATGTCTCAGACACACTACTTCTCCGCTGTGAAGCGCGGGTATCTGAGCTGACGTTAAATAAAGCCGTGGACATCGCAAGATCGCACGGGATAGCACAAGCACAGCTGAGAAGCTTTGATGCAAGTACTCCGAGCGGCTCACGTGAACTGACTTTGCAGGACTGGGAAAGGTAAACCCGTGCATGAAGTGTGTGATGTCTTAGACACACTACTTCTCCGCTGCGAAGCGCGGGTATCTGAGCTGACGTTAAATAAAGCAGTGTACATCGCGAGATC
>JANRMT010062804.1:24831794-24866035 GCA_026402145.1 Polypterus bichir lapradei
TGCGAGAGAAAGTTTTAAGTGCCGGGTCTTAGCTAACATTAAATAAAGCCGCAAAAATCGCATGGGATAGCACATATGCTCCGAGCGGCTCACGTGATCTAACTTTGCAGGACTGGGAAAGGTAAACCCGTGCATGCAGTGTGTGATTTCTCAGACACACTACTTCTCCGCTGCGAAGCGCGGGTATCTGAGCTGACGTTAAATAAAGCCGTGGACATCGCAAGATCGCACGGGATAGCACAAGCACAGCTGAAAAGCTTCAATGTGTGTTTGTGTGTATATATATATATATATATATATATATATAAATATTATATACACACACATACAGTACAAAAGTTTGGACATACCTCCTCATTCAATGTGTTTTCTTTATTTTCATGACTGAAGGCATCAAAACTATGAATGAACACATGTGGAGTTATGTACTTAACAAAAAAAGGTGAAATAACTGAAAACATGTTTTATATTCTAGTTTCTTCCAAATAGCCACCCTTTGCTCCGATTACTGCTTTGCACACTCTTGGCATTCTCTCGATGAGCTTCAACAGGTAGTCACCTGAAATGGTTTTCACTTCACAGGTGTGCCTTATCAGGGTTATTTAGTGGAATTTCTTGCTTTATCAATGGGGTTGGGACCAGCAGTTGTGTTGTGCAGAATTCAGGTTAGTTGGACGATCATTTATTTTTCAACAGGACAATGACCCCAAACACACCTCCAGGCTGTGTAAGAGCTATTTGACCAAGAAGGAGAGTGATGGAGTGCTGTAAATGGTCATGAAAATAAAGAAAACACATTGAATGAGGAGGTGTGTCCAAACTTTTGGCCTGTACTGTATGTATATGTAGTTTTTGATAATCAATACACAGACATAAATCACCATCTTCTTTCTCAACAAAAAATAAAACCTATTCCAGAAGACTATTGGATGAGTGAACAAAAGCTTCCTGTACATTTTCTATAATATAATCCTCCATGTTTTTTTGTTCAGGATGGGATAATGCAAATACTTTTAGTTTATGTAATGGTGTACTTCTTTTGTATTCTTTTGTGGCCATGGAAAACCCATGATTTGGGGCACAAGGGACTGAATAATATAATATATTAGCTGCTGTTTATGGAAGAGTGTGATTTTTAACTTCAGTATTGGGTTAGTAAATTCTAAATACCCAGAGGCAATAACCTTACGTTCCACAGAAAGTATTTGTAGTTTGAACTTCAAAAGCACTGGAGAAATGTTCAGTTGTTTGCTCAGTCAAAAAAGAATGAATAAAATTAGGGTTAGGGGTAGGCTAAGGGTTAGGGTCAGTGGCTCCAAAATTGATGAACACTGAAACATTGGTGTTATTGAGAAAACAGGAAATAATCAGTAAATTTTGACACAGGATTTGACACCAAGGACCCACCCTACTAACCCGAACATAGAGTGGATGTTTTAGTTTTTTCTGCAGCTTTGTGTATGAGGACACTATGTACCCAGCCTAACCATAATAAAAACACAAGTGCTGTTTTATTTTGCACTGTCTTTATTTAAGCCCAAATGAAGTTTTTTCCAACTTCATAGGCTCTGGGTTGCTCTTATTTTCAGCAACATGATCACTTAGGTCCCCCTTTCCCAATTACATTCCAGTCTTCTCTCAGATAAATGAGTGCCCATCTTTTGGGCTACTTCAATAACTGACTTGAGTGTTAACCTGATATTATGTCTAGCTTGCTCATCTTTAATTCCTGTATTACTCTTGTTTGAACACCAGAATTACAGACATATCAGCCCGTCCAGGCCAGCATAAGAAATTCAATAATATAGTAAACGAATAGCATAACAGATTGTTTTGTACAATCAATCAGATAAGTACCAGGTTGCATTTTGAATATTATTTGACGTTGCTTTAAAAAGAACCTTGCACTCATTGAGATTATCAGAATAGCGAATAGGATGCAGCATTGAATGTTCTTTTTCATGACTGCATGTGGTACCAGGAGTTGCTGTGTTGCAGCTGTGATGTTGTCAATTGCCACCACCAAGTGATAAGCAGCAGTCTGAATCTCTCCTACTTTTTTATCCAGAGCTTTAACTTCCCCCTGCACTCTCTGCATATCCAGAAAAATACATGTTATGTTGGGGACACTAATTTTCTTGATCAAAGCTGTCAGGAAATGAATAGGATTTCTAATAGTAAATCAGGAGGGAGATGAAAAACTGAAAGGCATCATTAAGTGCCAAAACAACAAAGCCAAAGAGCAAGACAAAAATCAAGTTCAAAAGAGCAAAAAAAAAAAAAAGTCAGGAACCCAATAGATCAATTCAGAAAAGAAATATTTGAAAAATGTTTAGCAAAGGTTTTATTTTATCTGCAACTCGGCACAGCTAAGTGGATGGCTATTTAAACCCTCCACTGCTCAGCAGGTCACAAACTTGGGTGCTATGTCCCCCAACAACAGAACGGTTACCCTGACAACTGGAACAAGCTGTAGTGCATTCAAGGCACACGAAACAGCCACCAGAAGAAATACTGTAAAATTCAAATATATAACATTTGCTGTCAGATTAAGTAGTTATTTGCCATGAAAGCTAAACCACAAATCCAAACAAGTATTTAACATATTTACCAGTAAACAAGCCAAAGACAAATATGAAATCCAAACAAACTTAATATTCAAATTAAAATGAAAAAAATACAAAGCAAAACAAAATAATTATTTTACCATGTCAATAAAAATCTTGAAAAACATTCAAATATAGAAAACAATTGCAAAAGGAAATTGAGGGCCAGTGTGTAAGCAACTAATGCCACAGGTTTTTTATAAGCTTCTCATATAGATGTAGCTCTAATAACAATGGCACCTGAGAGACCTTCTTTGTAAGGAAGCCCTGGCCCTGAACATTCAAAAACACAATTGAGGATAAAAAGGCAAAACAGTAGACATGAAACAAATGAAGGCAGATTGAGGGAGAATGAAAAAAATAACAAACAAAATAAAAATAATTAAAGCACTGGTGTCTTCCTGATGGAAAGATGGATAGATAAATTTGCCTTCTAAATGAGTACATAAAACTGATATTGAATAGTTGGGTCATTCATTTGCTCAAATCAAGTAAAATTAACATATTCAATGAAGAAGAAGAAAAAAATTAAAATAACTGAAAGACAGAAGAGCGAAAAGCACACCAAAGGAGCAACACATGTATTTCACATGTCATTGCCGTCAGGAATTAAATGATTTTACAATTTTTCTTTTATTCTAATTTTTGCCATTTTGAGAGATTACATCAGTGACATTAAAGTAGCCACCTTCATAAGAGTGAAGTGCTGTTTGATGTCTGCACTTTGTTTATAAAAGAAAAATTATCACAGGCACAAAATGTTTTGTTTTTTTTATCAATTTAATTTGTTTTCAACTTTTCTTTTGGTTTTGATCTCTTAGCTGCTTGAAGATTTACACCTTCTACCTATGTGACTCTTTTAATTTTATTTACCTACTCAGCCTGTATAACTACTCTTTCTGGATCCCCTATTGAAAGTTTCCTGGCGCTTAACAATTTAAAAAAAAAAAAATCTGTTTGATGCACATTTCTGTAACATGACATGAGTTAAAATGGGTGGTGCAGGCTTACTTTGAAAATGTCTGCATTGCAAGTAAAAGCAAGCAATCTTGAATACTCAGTTAATGAACTGGCTAGTATTATGCAGCAGTTAGCTGTAGAGTTTGTTGCCTGGACAGCCAATGCAGCACTTGTAGTAATGTTAAAGGAAACCAACTATAGAAGTCTTAGAGAAATTACGTATATAAAAAATAAATTACAGACATGTCAGTAAATGATCGCCTCTAAGCAAGGTTTTTTGCAAGCACACATACCCACTGCAGTCATGCAAAAAAATAAAATAAAGGAAATAAAAAGCATATAAAGGAGACCTGGGTTCGCTTCCCGGGTTTGCCCTGCGTGGAGTTTGCATGTTCTCCCCGTGTCTGCGTGGGTTTCCTCCGGGTGCTCCGGTTTCCACCCACATTCTAAAGACATGCAGGTTAGGTGCACTGGCGATTCTAAATCATCCCTAGTGTGTGCTTGGTTTGTGGGTGTGTGTGTGTGCCCTGCGGTGGGCTGGCGCCCTGCCCAGGATTTGTTTCCTGCCTTGCGTCCCGTGACCCCATGTTAGGATAGTTAGTTAGGATTGTAGTTAGGATATAGCGGGTTGGATAATGGATGGATGGATGGATGGATGATAAAGGGCATGCTAATTTCAAAGAGAATGCATTTAGTCTCCACAAAAGCCTTCTGTCATAGCAATGCAAGAACAGAGCCATCTGCCACACTCTATATGCTTTTTTTGTATGGCATTAACTAGTAGAATCATGCTTAAAATTTAAAATTAATTAAGCCTGCTTTCTGTTTGCATATTTGCTTTAGTATTGTGAGTAGAATTCCTTTCTCAGCTAGATCAGTAATAAGTAAAGGAGGATACTGCCACTAGAGAAACTACAGTGAGCTGGGTGAAGTCTGAAGAAACTACTGACAAAAGGTAGTGGACTGCAGTTCTGGCTGCAAGTGCATTGTAACTGTGAACTGTATATGTTATCAGTTATGCACACTTGTGGACCTCCTGGGAACATCCTGGATGGCTAAGGTATGGTAAACCCACAGGGGGTTTGACGCTCGCTCCTTCTGAGAGTGAGCCAGTATACAAAAGTCATCTTTGTCCTGTGCAATGGAACGAGACAGAGCTCTCTGTCATTGTTTAATACTAGACATGCGAGAAGCATATTTTTTATTTTGCTTAGTTTCCTGCAAGACTTTTTTCTTCTACTGAACTGCCAGTTATTAACAGGATTGTGGTTGGGTTGGGACCCTAAATACTGTGTCCACTTATTTTTCTCAGTTGACAATCCACAAATGCTGAACAGAAAAACTATAGGAGAGTTGGAGATTTAAACTTCATACTATGGGTGCACATCAAAAAGAATCTGCATTATCAGCAAAAAAAAAAAAAAAAAAAGGCCCAAAAAAGGACCAAAAGGAGAGTCAAAAGTAAACAAACATAAAAAAAGAATTTAAAAATAAGCTTCATGAAGGACCCAGGCTTAAATTTAAAACCCAGGAAACAATTTGAGTCCCTCCATGATCATAACATCAGCTATGTACCTCTGTTGGACAGTCAAAGGCCTCCAATTGAATTAATATTTCCTCTTCTTTCCTATTTAAAAATGTCTTTATTAGGTTATAATGTTGAATGTATACACCAACTTCTGGCATGAACAATGCAATGCATTTTATTAGTACATAAGAAAAACACCATGGAATGTGTTTGTTGAGAATGATTCCTCTTTACAAGTAACACCTTAGGCATTGCGGACTGCAGTTATATTCTGTTAAATTCATTTCAGTTAATTTTTTTCACTGCCAGACTAACATCTCTATTGGATGAGCTGCCCCTTGCTGTGTCAGCAGCAGATATAAGAAAACAAAACTGTTTAATTACTGGTCCTGAGTACCAATCCTTGAGATACTTGAAGATCCTTGATCCTTGATGATGCTTATGAATTTATATTTATTTATATTTAGTCACTAGACTAATGGTCCATGATTTATTACAGACTTAGCAAGTTATTTATAGTGTTTAATTCTGAGATGTACATTGAAAATTTGTATTATTCTTCTTTGCAAGCAATAGAGTATTGGATAGCAGGCTAACCTCACTAGCTAACTCAAATACGGCTGTGTCAAATTGCCTGTGATCTTTGAAAATAACTGAATGACTCTTTCAGTTCTTTCATTTCTTCTATCCAATAACTCTATTTTTCTAGCCATTTATTGACATGCGTGCTTTCATGCTTCTACATCAATGTCAGTGGAGGCTTCAGATCAGAGAAATGTTAAAAAGATGAAAAATGTGAAGAAAAGTTGAATAAAGTTGAGAAAGCTGCTTGGATATGCATCAAAAGTGTTTGCATAAACTTTTATGGAAATTTTAAAGCTGAACAAAAAAACTATCTTGAAATAGTCAGTGCCTTTTTCAAGTCATGCCAAACAATGGAGTGCAACGTGTTATTGACGATTAATTTTGGACTCTCACTTAGACTTTTTCCCTGAAAAGATTGGCATAGACAATGCCAAACATGGCAAGAGAGTTTAAGATTATAAAATGGTCATTTTTACAAGAATTTTAATATACAATATTTTCATTTTTCAGTTGCATGTCACTCAAAAACCTTACCTTATTGAGAAATGCCAAAA
Source organism: Polypterus bichir lapradei (assembly GCA_026402145.1). Taxonomy (NCBI): domain Eukaryota; kingdom Metazoa; phylum Chordata; class Cladistia; order Polypteriformes; family Polypteridae; genus Polypterus; species Polypterus bichir. The sequence continues at coordinate 24,838,028 of JANRMT010062804.1, forward strand.
ATATATTTGGATTCAGCACAAAAATACAATAAGATTCAAATTTTTTTCAAAGGCTTTCTGCACATTAAAATGTTATTAGATTCAGGCTTTATTCAGTGTGGTTTTGAACTTGTGGATGCTTTCTTCCAGAATTAGAGACTCCCAAATCAAGATATATGAAGCTTAATCACCACTTGCAACTTTTAACATTGTTATATAGACAATTTTGATATATATTTATTTTCTGTCAAATAAAAACTATATATTTTTTAAAGAACCAATTCCTTTGTCCAACTGCACTGTCTGTGGAAACCGAGCTGGCTGAAGGTATTAGCGGGCTAAGCAGCTGCATAAAGGAAAAGGAGATGAAGTTTTTTGTTGTCTTTAAGGTTCCATTCTATTACATTCCTGTACTTTTCTCCACAGTAACTGTCTGAGATGAACTGTCTGCCTGCAATTATCTTTAGAGCATTTTTAATTACATTAGTTGGAGATTTTCAAACATTGTAGGACTTCCACATATTTTTATTGCTTTAATGCTGTAACAAGTTCTGCCTATTTTATGGTTGTTTTATCACAGAATTCCCCGGACACAAATTATACTCATCTGCTTTCTTTTTCTATTAAATTGAGTGATACCCCATTGTGTGCCTCCCATGGTGGTGCACCACCAGACATGAAGAGTACCAGGGAATTAAAATCCTCACGGAGTACTAACAATAGCAAATCAGGCTAGTTTCTGTCTCCTAAGAAGCAGTCGGTCGGCAGCATTTTTTCCTTAGGTTAGAAGTAGCTGAACAAAGCACTAGAAATGCAACAAGAAACTGCCTAGGTGAATAAATTCCCTGGGATATCACTAAAGTTAAGAGTAAGTTTATCAATTGCACTTAGTTCTGGTCTCCCCTTCAATAGAAAAAGGCTGCAAACTATCCTCTGCAGTTTAAATGAGGAAAAATGAGTAGATACTTTACATGTGAAAGCCTCTTTCAGTACACACAAAAGAAGACTTTGGCTGGGCTGGCCAGATTAGAGAAGACTTTGGTCTGGCAAAGCTAACTGAACACCTGGAAGAACATCTCCAAGTAAGGATGAGGAGACTGCAAAAAAAAAAAAAGCTAAGGGGTAAGTTTTGAATATGTTCACCTTTTGGAATATGTGTTCACCTCTAGAATTCCAGAGCTCTTTGACACAGTGGTGTTTTCCTGAAACTTAGGGTGGGCAGAGGCAGATTCCAGGCACTCTAACTGAGTTCAGAATAGAAAGCAATTGAAACAGGAACATGTGGCTTTTTAATCACAACAACACAGATGCGAGTTGGTGTCTCAAAACAAACTATAGTAAACACTGGAGAAGGTAGTACAAAGAGTTCAGAAGCAAATACAGGAACAGATGACATAACGGGGTGACAGCACAAACAGAAGAGTTTGGTGCAATAATTGGAGACTTTGGTGAGTCTGGGAGAGTCAAGACTTACTTTTAGATGCTTTAGAAGAGACGGCAGCCTTTCTATACTAAAATGTGACTATTGCTTTATACTAGGTAGTAAGGAAATCAGTATTGTCATGGTTCAGCACAGTCTGGCATTTTAGATCCCATAAAAAATTTAATCTTTTTCAGGGACTGAAATACTTTCAACAAAGGAGGTTGGAGTTGGAAAGTATTTTTCTGTAATCAGTATATTTTTTAGAATTGGAAAAAGCAATATGAGGAGATCTCTACCCTTCAGAGCTGAATACAATCTTTGAAAAATTGTGTCAGTCAAGGAATGTTAAAAAAAAAAAAAAACTAACTTCTTCAAAACTTTGTTTTATACAGTATTTAGTACAGTATTGTGTTGTGATAAGGAGTCACAGACATTGTGAAAATGGGTGTGAAGCCTCCAAAATGCTCCACAGAAGGCCAGGCTTCCTGTGCCTTCCTGAAAAAGGCCTCACCCCCAATGGGCTTAATCCCAGCTCCTCAGTCTTGCCTCAGGTTTTGCCGACCCACAAGAGAATTAAGCTTCAAAAATAAAGTTACAGTATATGTCCCAAAATATCAACAATATCTCTCAAAGAAAGAAAACCGTGAAAACCTTTGGTTGAGGAAACTAATACACTAAATCATCTTTGTAAATCAAAAACAATTATTTAATAAAATTAAATGAACAAAAATGCTCAAAATAGCAAAAAGGAGTTGCTTTACAACTCCAAAATGAATAAGTCTCAATAACACAAATCCAAAAAATAATCCATGAAACAAGGCATGAATAAAAAATAAAAAAAAACTGCTGGATCTCACTTCTGACTGGAGTAAATAGCCAAAAGGAGGACCCAGCATTCCTCAGAATAGCCCCGCATCCTGGGGCTGCACCCACAAAACACAGGAAATGGAGAAAAACTTAAGAGAACTGAACACAAATAGAAAATGAGAACTTAAACTGGCAGAAATAACATACACCATGAAAAAAATAATTTAAAATTAAGAAAAAATTGCAATTAAATATAAAATACACATACAGGACATTCAAAATGATACATGAGAAAAATAATGCTCCTATGGAGGAAGAGAAATGGCAATCAATTAGAAGTACATTGAGGGATTTATTAATCAAACATTAAAAGTAAAGAGTAAAGAAAAATCAATTAAAGGCTGATGAGATTTTTGGACTTACTGGTGAAAAGAAGCAGTGCAGAAAGAGAAATTGAAGGAAATGTAAAACAATAAACAGAGTTAAAATGAAAGATTAAACAAGTAAATGAGACATTTTTATCTGAAAAGTGTGATGAGACAGAACCATTAAATAGTTAATATCATCTCTTTAATCCAGGCATGATACCCCAAACAATGTGGTTACTGGAAAATCTAAATATTTTTCTTGGCAGTGTGTTACAATGGCATTTAATAAAGCAAGCAATCAAAATCAGGCAAGCTCTCAAGATTCAACTGAGATACTCCCAATGTGTCTGTCAGTTTTTTTCTGAAAGGTCCAAGTTGCAAGAAACTCAAGCACAGAGAGAATTTGTACTGCCACTGGAGCAGCATGACTGCATGTAGTAAAGCTCTCAATGAGTGAACTTAGCCGCAGTGCCTTCCAAAATGTTTGTGACAAAGACACATTTTTCCTTGATTTAAACTACTCCAAGGGTATTTGCATACATTCCAGTCTCACCATGTAGAAATGACAACACTTTTTATACATGATCCCCTCATTTAAGGGCACCATAATGTGAGACAATTGGCATCACAGGTGTTTGTGATTACTCTGAGGTGTTTCATTGCTTAATTAGTGCAGGCATAGGATACCTTGGCTTGCTTCCACCCTTTGGAGTCAACATAAGGACAACAGTTGTGCCAATGAAAGTCAAAGAAGTTATGAGGCCGCAAAACAAGAATAAAACCATTAGAAATATTGGTAAAACCTTAGGAGTACGTAAAATAACTGTCTGGAATATCATTAAGAAGAAAGAACATACTGGTGAGCTCAGTAATTGCAAAGGGACTTGTAAGCCATAGAAGACCTTCACTGCTGATGACAGGAGAATCCTCACTATGGTAAAGAAAAAGCCTTAAACACCTGTCTGAGAGATCAGAAAACAGTCTTCAAGAGACAGATGTGTATGCGTCAGAGACTGCTATCTGCAAATGACTTCATGATCAGAAATAAAGAAGCCACACTGCAAGATGCACACCACTAGTTGCCCACAAAAACAGGATGGCCAGATTAGCTTGTGAAAAAGTACTTTAAAGAGCCTGCAGAATTCTTGAAAAAGGTCTTGTGAACAGACAAGACAAAGATGAACCTGTATCAGAGTGATGGCAAGAGCAAAATGTGGAGATGAAAAGGAACTGCTCAAGATCCAAAGCGGTGGGGGTTTTATGGCTTGGGCATATATAGCTGCTACAGGTACTGGCACCCTTATTTTCATTGATGATGTAACTCAACATGGTTGCTTTTGGACTCAGTGACAGGTCATTTTTAGCAAAAAAAAGCCTCATCAATCATTGAAAATGCAATATCTACAAAATGTACTGTTCCTTTATTCCTCTAGCAGAGTAATTCCTGACTTCTTTTTAAAGATTTTTGTCCTTATATACATTACATGTATATACTGTATATAGTGACCACATAACCCTAATTAGTGACATTAGATCATTCAGGTGAATGTCACATTTTAACAAATGACTGCAAAATATACTTGTTTATTCAATTTAAATTCATCTCCTTCTGCTGCTTGTTTTTAGCAGTATTTATGCATTGCCCTTCTGTGGGTCTATATCAGTACTTATTTCATTCTCATTTTGGTTGACCTGTATTGGTTGACCATTTTTCTTTATTACACTTGGTGTTGGCTGAACCTAATGTGGTATTATTTGTTTGTTTTTACTTTTATTATTACTATTTTTTAAAAATTTCAAATGGTCATGAACAAGTCTTCCAACTTGGAAAAAAGTAAACAGGCAGTAACTTACTGGCACATGTGTGCAAAAAAGAGTTTGTTACCCGGATGTTTCAATAGATAGATAGATATCTATATGTACTTGTTAGAACATTTCCACATCCATGTCAGGTATAATAAATCTTATTGTGTCCATTGATTTTAATATAAGGTCAGATCCATGGAAATGTATATCAAATATCTTTGTACAACTATTTTGCAAAATGAGACCTTTGTTTTTGTTTGTGAAATTAAATTTTGTGATCTTCTTTTAAAATTAATGAATGATCTCCTGACCACTACTGGTTTTCCCTTTGGCTACATCTCACTTCCCTTCTGAAATGTCTCTGCCACGTAATTTAAAATTCACTCATTCTGGACTTTCATGAAGTCATCCTGATCCTTGCACAAACTACAGCCTGTCTGCTGCATAGCCTGTCTGTGTGGATTATGTTATGGAAAAAAATCCACTATTAACCTTCAAGGTACAGTATGTCACTTTATTTGTAAGACTAAACATAACCGCTGAAGCCAATGCCGAAAAAGCAGTATCATAAAAGTGAATTTCAAAGAACAAGTTGTCTATATTCTGTTTATGTATCAGAAGATTCAACAACAATTATGAATTAGTGTTGTTATTATTGCAATGATCCAGGATTAGATGTTTCCCAGACTGTACCAAGGGGCAATAAGGCTTAAATGATAAAAAAAAGACCCTGTTGCGCAATATGACACCCTCACATTTGAAGTTATCAGTCAGAAGGCCACTTGCTCAATTAAGCAAGGATAGTTCCCTTTAGTTCATTTAGGTAAGCCAGGCTTTCTGAATCCAAGGTCATGAATTAGCAGTCATCCTTTCTGTGCGAGGAAACCAAATGAAGAGGGAAAAGTTCCAAGCCATTTCTTCACTGGTGATACAGCCTGAAGGATATAAATAAGGCCTATTCTGGCAGAATTATGAAAAAGACAGAAACCAGCTCAGGGTGAAATTCTAGTTTATCAGGCACATTTAATTAAAGTTTAGAGCTGCCAGTCAGTCAAACATGCACACCCTAGAAAGGTGTCAAGAAGCTCATAATACTTAATTAAAAATCAAATGCATGTCAAAGAAGAATGTACAAATGCTACATAGGTGGTGGCTAGATTTCACACCCCGTTTGCTAGAACTGTTAGCCAGCAGTGTTGATCACTGAAACTCTGTACCACATATGGACATTTACAGGAAACAAAAGTTGGTTTTGCAGCAACAATTAGTAAACGTAAAAGTCTATTTTTACGTAAAATGAATATATGGAACATTTTTCAACTTTGCAAGCTTTTAGTTCTTTAATCTCTGTGAAATGTCCTGAGTTTTTTTAAATTATTATTTTATTTACTTATTAGGAATTCAAGCATAATGGTTACTGGATGTTAATGTTTCTTTCTTGAGAGGAAAAAATTAAATTAACGAGACAAACGTTCATGTAACATTCAATGTATTTAAGCGTTATTAAAAATGTCTTGGAGATTAGTGTCACAGGTACCAAACTATAACATATCAAACTTTGCTTTAAATGTCCCTGCTTCTTGCTCTCTACCTATCAGGCACACACTTATTGACTACTCCTTCAGAGGAGGTGCTTAACTCAGAAGGTAAAGACACAAAGAGGAAAAGCTTTATCTAGGCTTTTATTTTAGCAGAACTCAGGCTCCATCTTTACACAGGTCATTCATCCCAGATCACTTTAATACATAAATGGGGCCCTATTATACTGAAATGACCATTTGAAACATATTTACTGTTCCCACATGACCGTCTGAACATGAAATTGCTAATGTAATATCAAGGACAAGCAATACATCTACAACCAAGATTTTGGATTTCATTTCAATGTTCACTATTGATTTAAATTCTGGTAGAAACCTTTCTCATCTAGCTTGAAAAGTGTAACTCATGCAGCCATGTCCATGGATGTATATAATACAACAAATAACAAATAAACTGCAATACCCACAAAACATCCTTCCAAAATTCCCTGTTTGAAGATATAAACCCAATTTTTTTTTAACTTCTACTTTCAAATGTTTAATACTATATGCATACCTTAGTAAAGGACAGACTGAACACGAAATAACCATTATATGTAGCAACACTACAAAGGTATTTCTTTCAGTCTTTTTGTATACAGTGTAAGAGACGGCCAGCAGCTCAGCCTGGCCGGGACTCCCCTAAGATGGAAAGATGGGAGAAGGCAGCTTTTCTAGGACACTGCCTCCCCCAAGATGCTAGATGGCAGCTCCCCTGGACTGCAGCAGTATCCCAGGTTCCTACAGGGCACTATGGGACATGGAGTTTGGCACCACAACCCTGCTTGGTACCATGGGTGCCACCAGGGGACGCTGTGGGAAGATGATGGGAGTCTGGGCTGACAAAAAAACTCAAGTTCTCTATCTGACGAGTGCTGGCAAGTCACGAGGATGGAAGAAAGGAAGCACTTCCGGGTCAAGGACTATATAAATGAGACCCAGCAAGTGAGCCTGAGTTGGGAGGAGGTGGACAGTGCTTGCTGGGAGGTTTGGAGGAGAAGATAATTGTGATTATTGTGTTTATTGTGGCTGTGGTGTTTTGGAGGCACAGTTAGAGAAGCAGAAGAAATTTAAAATAATTCTTGGAGCTTTTAACTTGTGTCCAGAGAGTCTGTCTGTTGGGTTTAAAAGGGGAAATAGTGCCCCAAGCATCCATTCATTTAAAACAGATATAAACACTGATCACTGTAAAGTATGAGTACAGATTATTTACACTGTATTGTTTTTGGTATTAACATATAATGTACAATATTGACCTTGATTTTATTAATATTGTTTGTAAAATAAAGATGTAACTTCACAGCTTCAAGACAACTTAGTGAAAATGTGTTAGAGCGGAATAGAGGAATTGTACCACAGCACAGGAGTTTTCACCTGGAACATACAGATGACATCAACTGATGAATAAAGTGAGCATAGGAACACCCAGTGTGGTGGTCATGTGCAGCAAATTTAAAGGCATGCAGTAAGGCCTGTGTAAAAGCAGTTCACCTCAGCTTCATTTCTAGATGGCTGCACATTTTTGTTCCAACCCAGTTTCTTAATTTGAAGCTAATTACTGCTGCTGAAGCCATTACCCCTAAAGCATCTTTTGTGCATTTCATTTTATGATCAGAATCCTTGTTTCTTTAACACCTAGGGCCTCATGTATAAATGATGTGTACGCACAAAAATGTTGCGTACTCCCGTTTCCACGCTCACATCACGATGTATAAAAACTAAACTTGGCGTAAAGCCACATACATTTTCACGCCAGCTCAGTCCTTGCCGTACGCAAGTTCTCTGCTCGGTTTTGCAAACTGGCGGCACCCAACGTCAAAGCACTGCTACTCTGTGTGGTTTCCCTTTCTTTTTCAGATCCACATCCCTGACGCGGCTTTATCAAATACACTGAAATTAATCGCATATTGTTTATTAGTTGAAGGCATCTGATTGTAATTAACCTGTAACAATAAAATAGTCCATGGAATGGCCAAACTATTCCAAATACCATAGCTGCTTTAGCATTGTTACTCTTAAGTATTTATCCCACTATATCTGAGTGGGAATCACAGCTCTACAGCAGCTGATCAGAAAGAGAATTACATGTAGCACACGCTGCCTCAGCCATGCGCACAGAATATTGAACTGCTCTCATACGACAAATGCTTCAGAGCCTTTCCTGTAGGGACATCGTGGTTCAAAAATAGTTTCATCCCAAGACCTATAAACGCACTCAATCAGTCCATCAAGTGCTCCTTGTAGAACTGTTTGTACTTATTAGTGCAATCACCTCACTGTAAACTTGCACTACAGTTAAAATATTGCACAACCTGAGTCACTTTATAAAGCGCATATTTACATATGATGACGATATCATTTTTAAGATGAAATGTAGAAAAATATGTTTATTACATTATACAGATAAAATGTTAACATCATTTAAATAATCTATATTGTTAATGTTTAAACATGTGAGGACACGGTGGTGCAGCGCTGGCAATAAGCTAGCACCCCGTTCAGGGATTGTTCCTGCCTTGCGCTGTATTCTTGCAGGGACTGGCATAACCCTAGATGAATAGACGGACAGAATAATTAAACATGTACTACGAAGATATTTCAATGTTCCTTAAAAGTTTTGAAGAATCAGCGTTCTAAGCTTACAGATGACTTAACATCTTTTACAGAGCGGATTGTGTGGCAATTGGGTACTTGGAGAAAGAAAATGAAGGACGGGAATTGGGGGTTAGTACGTTTGAAAGAGACAGTACTGCTGCAGTAAATTATTTTACAAAGGTCACGCACGGCGCAGCAAGCATCTTGCGTGAATGTAACCGATTCTGTGCCTTGTCGGAGGAAGAGAAAGCCAGTTTAAGAATCACATAGTAATTCACACACAGAGCACATAGAAGAACAAATACAATACAAAGCATGTAACGTGCTACTTTAGTTACGATGGTAATTGAGAAACTATTAAAATTAAAGATTTTAAGATGAAGTTTATGATGTTCTACTTTAATGACAAAATAAACTAAAGTGGAAATTTCAACATTAAAGTTCCATGCTTTTTTTCCCCACTGTGTGCCTATTTTTTTTTCTCTGCACCCTAATAAGCTTTCATATGACACTCAGACGGTGGGCTACGACTCGCCTTTTCACAGCAACTTTGATATCTGGGCACTGTGCAACTTTGTGAACTTGAACTTTCGAGTTTCTCCGACACTCTATTTCACTCTACTTCCTTTTGTTGTTTATACCACTGTTTAAACCAACAAATAGTACGTTTTTCCTTGCCTTGACTTGGTATTTGCTGAAATTCTTCTATTTCCCCCCATGCCTTTGCCATTGCATTTTCACAGAGCGCTGAGCTTAAGGGCTATTTATACTGATTTGCATATTCAAAGAGGCATAATTCTGGGAGGAGTTGGCAAGTGGCAGCAGGCGTATGCACGTTTGTTACTTTTCACGCAGACCGGGATTTGTGTAGCAGAACAACATGGAAATTGGTGTACGCATAGATTCATGCATCTGGATTTTTTGTGCGTACACATATTTCTGCTTTTGTCCGTACGCCATATTTTAGTTATGCATGAGGCCCCTGGATTCCCTGTTTTAATTACTTTTAACTAGCTGCTACTTAGCAATGAGCTGCAAATAACAAAAGGAACCAGCAGTTCACAACCTAATTTGTTTGTGTTTATCAGGAAGTGTGCGATTTAATAAAGCCTTTTAGAAAGAAATGTTTGAGAAAAAAAATGAATGAGAATCATTAATCTTCTCAGGGTCACAAATCATTTCAATGATATTCCTAGAAAAGAAAATTATATGACATAAAAATGGCATATTACACTTATTAGGATTGAACTTGAGGATGCCTCATGTAAACAGAAAACAGTAGGAGATACTAGAAAGAGCCAGGAAAATTAAAGCCAGAACACATCACAAGGAAACTACAGTTTTCTTGTTTTGGTGGCACCTCCTTGACCCTAATAGACGGGGAGGCACAGTGGGGAGAGCCAAGGTTTCGGGACCACAGATGCAGAAGCAGAAAATACTTCCTCTTTCAGCTACTCCTGTTAGGGGTTGCCAAACTGGATCTTGTTCCATATCTTCCTGTTTTCTACATTTTGCTCTGTTGTACAAATTACCTGCATGTCTTCACTCACCACATCCATAAACCTTCTCTTGGGCCTTTCTCTTTTCTTCTTGCCTGGCAGCCCTATCTTTAGCATCCTTTACCCAATATATCCAGCATCTGTCCTCTGCACATGTCCAAACCAACTCAATTTCGCCTCTCTGACTTTGTCTCCCAACCGTCCAACCTGAGCCGACCCTCAAATGTACTGATTTCTAATCCTGTTCATCCTTGTCACACCCAATACAAATCTTAGCATCTTTAACTCTGCCACTTTCAGCTCTGTCTGCTGCTTTCTGGTCAGTCCCACCATCTCCAACCCATTTAAGAAAGCTGGTCTCACTACCATCCATGTAGACCTTCCCTTTCACTCTTGCTGATAACCATCTGTCACAAATTACTTCTAACACTTTTCTCCACCCATTCCATCCTGCCTGCATTCTCTTTTTCCTTTCCACAATCCCCATTACGCTATACTGTTGATCCCAAGTATTTAAACTCATCCACCTTTGCCAGCTCTACTCCCTGCATCCTCACCATTCCACTGACCTTCCTCTCATTCACATACTAGCATTCTGTCTTGTTCCTACTGACCTTCATTCCTCTCCTCTCTAAAGCATATCTCCACCTCCCCAGGGTCTCCTCAACTTGCCCTCTACTCTTTGCTACAGATCACAATATCATCAGCAAACGTCATAGTCCAAGGGGACTCCTGTCTAGTATCATCTGTCAACCTATCCATCTCCATTGCAAATAAGAAAAGGCTCAGAGCCAATCCCTGATGTAATGCCATATCCAAAATTAATGCATCCATCACTCCAACCGCAGACCTCACCACTGTCACACTTCCCTCGTACATATCCTGTACAATTCTTATATACTTCTCTGTCACTCCTGAATTCCTCATACGATACTACAACTCTTTTCAAGGAGCAGAAAATACAAGTACCTAAAAATATCACGTGTGTAACATATCCTATTCTGATACTTTACATAATACTGGTAATTCAAAATATTAATATTTTTGTTAAAACTGAATATTAATTGGTAAGAATGCTTAAGTAATAAGAATATGGGGTGGCATAGCGGTTCAGTGGTTAGCTTCCTGGATCTGAATCAAATCCTTGGTCATTATAGAATTTGTGAACATGTTTTTTTCTCTTGATATTTTAGTTTCATCCAACATCCCAAAGATGCACATCTTAACTTAATTAGCATTTTTTAAATATGCACTATTTGAGTGTGATATGAGTAGTCCATGTAATTGACTGGTGTCCTATTCAGAGCCTTGTCCTTGGTGCTCTTGGAATAGGCTCTGGCTCCAATGACCCCAAACTGGATTCAGTTTGAGAATGTTATGCTAGCCTGTAGTTCTGACATGCATCTATCACATTGCTTATTAAGGTATGATAAACAAATGTGCACTAAATTAGGGATCTGTCATTTAATATCTCATTCTATCTAAATTTGTGTTTGATTTTTGTAATGTTTAGGAATTTCTCTATTTACTCCTTCAGTTTTCTTACAATATTCTTAATCAAGGTTAATACTTACAGTTTTTCACTATGATAGTTTTAGGCACATCTTTCAGATCCTGCTGGAGTAAAATGGATTGACAGAACCTCTTTGAATTTAGCTGAAATTTATCCTCCATAACCTCTCCGAAAAATAACCCTCAAATTTAAAACTTAACTTCCCCCACAGTTCCCACCTTCTTGTTCTACTGGTATATCTCAAGTAAATCAGGAAACCTTCTTGAAAACATTGAACAATTTTTCTATTAATTTTTCATCGCTGGCGCCCTGCCCAGGGGTTTGTTCATGCCTTGCACCCTGTGTTGGCTGGGATTGGCTCCAGCAGACCCCCGTGCCCCTGTGTTGGAATATAACGGGTTGGACAATGACTGACTGACTAATTTTTCACCTTCCCTTTTCATTAAAATCTTTGGACTGTTACTTTGAGAGGCATCATCTACCTTTCTGTTACAGGTCCATGGAGCCATGCATATCATTCCCCCCTTAGTTATCTTTGTCATTTTTATGCAAGAAATATCTTCCAGTATCCATTCAAAGAGAAGAATCATTTTGACCATACAATGCACTGTTATTTAAAATAAGGGATAATGAATTTGTTAAACAAATATGCAACATCCTAGCCACCCAGTCACCAGTCAGGCTTTCATAAGAATCCCAAAGGAACCCAGAACATATTCCAGATTAAGACATAGTGCTCAGTTTTGTTTGTAGAGTTCAGTATGATTACGTTTGGCTGATATTTATTATATTTAACACAAGCTGAAGATTTCTTGCGTGTCTAAAGAACTATTATTCCTTCTCAAGGTCTAGCAGAGTATATTTGATTCTGTTTCGAACATGCCTCTTGATTGTCATCTCAACCTACCATTACACTTCACCTCGTGAATGGTATTTCCACCTGGCAGCATTTTAATTATATTCCACTTTTTATAGTCTTAGTATTTAAGAAGTACATTTTTTAAACAACATTCATGAGCATCAGTAAAAATACCTGAAACAAGTTAGTAAAAAACCCAAGATGATTTGTTTGTAAACAGGTCTAAAATATCAAATGATAAAAAAAGATCTGAAAATTTACATTTTTACTCTTACCACTTTTGAAAATATTACATTTATATTGTGAGATTTAGGAAAGTATTACTAGAAATAATTAGGTTTTGGGCACCAGCCAATAACAAAGTATGATGATGGGTGATGGAAACTGGAAAAAGAAAAATACACACACAGGGTTAAGAAAACATACAACCAATCACAACCATGAAATACTGAGAGTTTGTTAGGTCTTTCTCCACTTCCGCTCGCTTCAAGATTTTTATAGTGCTGACCCAAAAACAAAAGCTGGGTCATTCGATGTCCAGCTGGCGAGTCATTGAACTGTAGATGGAAAAGGTGGTGCAGTTAGTGACTGTATCCCCTTTCCTTTAGGTTGTATTGATAACCTTATAGGAACCCAAAAAGTATTCCCTGGTAAGCACATGCTTGACATGACCCCACCCCTTACGGCGTCCTAAGTGTGTTTTTTTCCCTTTTAAAATACCTTAATACTGGAATTAACCTTGTACAATGTTTTAAAACTTGTTCTGAAATCTTGATATCCTTGGGCAAATAATGGTCCTCAGGACCTTCAGCCTAAATTAAACTGAAATTTAACATACAGAACACAGAAAGTATCTATGCTGCAAATGTTGCCTATGGTCTGAAACTCAAAAGTACACAGTGTGACCAGTAAGCCCCCAAACCCTCCAACACCAACACAACTCCCGGTTCCAATGATAATTTAATTTAACAAATATCTTCACAAGTAATGCACAAACACAGCACAGGTACAATTCCTTTCATTCTCTTTTCCTTTCTTTTCTTCTTACTCTCCCTTCACTCTTCCAAGTGAGTGCTGTCCAGCTCCTTTCCCAATTCTGGCTCACCTGGATAAGGTTGAGAGGTTTCCTTTATGCAGTGTTACCACACTACAGGTTGGAAGCACTGCCAGGCCAGGCGGGAGTTCCTTAAGTGGGACGATCTGTCCCAGCAGCTCCCCCTGGCGGCACCCATGGAACACCTCAGGGCTATCTACTGGGACTGCAATTTCCAGCTTGCTCTGTTGGTACCCATGTAGGCACTCTAGTCCAGGAAGACTGCCACCTATTGTACTGGGGAGCAAATAGGTCATGCAATTGGTCTCCGCTGTCCTATTAAATTGGCCCCAGACTTGGGTAAGGAACCTTGAGCTAACCCAGACTGAACACCAGCCCATGTCTGGTGTCTATGACAACAGCTTAAAAATTATATTTTAAAATGGGTGGCCATTGTTTCAATAGTTTATAGATAGATAGATACTTTATTAATCCCAAGGGGAAATTCACATAATCCAGCAGCAGTATACTGATACAAAAAAAAAAAATATTAAAGAGTAATAAAAATGCATGTAAAAACAGACAATAACTTTGAATAATGTTAGCATTTACTCCCCTGGGTGGAATTGAAGAGTCGCATAGTGTGGGGGAGGAACGATCTCCTCAGTCTGTCAGTAGAGCAAGACAGTGACAAAAGTCTGTTACTGAAGCTACTCCTCTGCCTGGAGATGACACTGTTAAGTGGATACAGTGGATTCTTCATGATTGACAGGAGTTTGCTTAGTGCCCGTTGCTCTGCTACAGATGTTAAACTGTCCAGCTTTATTCCTACAATAGAGCCTGCCTTCTTAACAAGTTTGTCCAGGCATGAGCCGTCCTTTTTGCTGCCTCCCGAGCACACCACCGCGTAGAATAGGGCACTCACCACAACCGTCTGGTAGAACATCTGCAGCATCTTCTTGCTTATTGTACTTATTATGTTATGTAAATTAATCTTTTAAAATCTGACAAATGCATTAATTACACCTAAGATACTGATCTCTTTGTTTGAAGAAAAACTTAACATTCATCTGGTATGCTTGGAATTTTGTAAAATATAAAAAAAAAAAAATAGCATGGTGCATCGTTGGTTTGTATTGCTGCCTCAGGTAATGTTTATGTAAAATATATACATTTCTGTATTTCTCTCATAACTTTTTTTAGCCTTTTCTATATTTTTTGTCAGTACTTGTAATTTATGTTGATTGTTAGATCTAAAACAGCTTTAAGTGTAAGTATGTAAGTAAATTATGTCCTGCAGTAACCAGGGCTGATATACAAACAAATAAGGAGAAGACTGATTGTGTGTACCTTCAACGAAAAGCTTAAGTTTGTATCTCTTCATGGTTCTTTCGCCCTAGGTTTAATATGAGATTTTACTCATTTTCAGCTTTTTCCCACAGCAGTCTACATAAGAGAGTAACAAAAATCACATTATTTGAAAGATTTATTGTAAATAAGAAAAAAAATGGAAAGTTGGTGTGAAATAAAAAAAGTTTTACTTATGGTGCAATATTTACAGTTTCTCACGATCCCTGCTGTTACACTAGCTTTGCTTGAAGAACAATTCACTGGTCTACTAAAAAATATTTTTTGTTTGCTACTGGGAAGTTCAGACCAGCTCTCTATCAAGTTTTTTACACTGATTCCATATATGAAATCTAGTACATCAGATTTTTGAGATACATATCATTGCCATTTTGACTTTTGAATATCAATATATCAACACAATATCTGGAGTTTGGACTATGTTCCACCAAAATTGTTTGAATGTGTTTATTCTGAAAACAAACCAGAAGATGATACCAGAGACATTTTAAAACATGTGTATTTCAATTTACCTCAATATAAAATCAAGGTCGGTGTGCTCAAAATTGTCTGAGGAAATTGCTTTTGCGCTTGTACTGCACATCCTTCTCTCTTTGCATGAGCCAACAGTAGTCACCCATCATGCTTGAAGTGAATTTTCCCCGATATCAGTTTTCCATCACCTTTATATCTTGATGAAATCTTTCCCCATGCTCATCTCTGACATCGCTTAGATTTGGTGGAAAAAAGTCAACATGAGAATGTAAAAATTGCATCTTCAGTGATATTCTGGCTCCCGTATGCTAATGTACTTTCAGCATAATTCTTTGCTCTGTGACTGTCAAGAAAATTCTGGACTACCTGCACGAATGAGGGTGCTGATTCAGTTGGCTTCAGTTCCCTTTTGAACTCATCGTCAAGCATCAGTTCACAGATTTCAGGGCCAACAAAAACACCTTCCTTAATTTTGGCTTCACTTTTCTCGAGACCAAATTGTATTTCTTAAATGTTGAAAACGCATCGCCTTTACTGTCCAGTCACCCTAGTTGTCCAAGACCTGGAACATCATAACTAAAAAATGGGACCTGCTGGATGAAAACGGTTTTCAGATTTGGAGTCAGCAAGTGAAATTTGTTAAAGTACAGGTGAAAGAATCCCAGTAGCAAAATGCTTGTTGACCATTGTTATTTATTGGTGAGCAGAGCCACTGTTCTGCCAAGTATCACCCTCATCACTCTACATGTGACCCTGGAACCTGTCCAGTAAGTTATAAATTACAACATATTCAATGAAACAGCATAATATACTCTGAAAAATATGGATAGGTCTAGACCATTTGTCAGTATTTCATGGACATTCAGTCTTATAAGAATTTCAAAAAATATCTTGTGGTTTCAAATGTCTCAAAGATCACACTAAGTTTGTACATCAATATGTCTTAATTGTTCTTTTTATTTTAACATTACTACTTGTCATTCACTATTCAACATTGCCATCTGGTGGAACAATTGTATCACATTTATTGTTTTGTACTGTATAAAGTATTTTTTACATAGAATACATTATTTTCAGTCTAAGCAAAAGATATGTAGCATGATTCCTTTGCTAATAAAAAATCAATGCTGTATAAAACAAAATAAAAACATTTTTGCAACATGTCGGGGAATGAAAATAAATGAAAAGGTATGTATATTTTGAGAATACACAAGCATTTGTCTTTATCTAAAAGCAATATGTTTATTGTTCACTTACATATTAGTTAGAAGATCTTATTTAAGATGGAAAAACATTTTTTCTTGTAGTACGCTCAATAAATTTAAAAGATCAAAGCTATACAAAATGAATTTAGTAATTCCTTAGGCATCACTATTAAGCATGTGTAATAGGACAGTGTTCTTTTCTAACTAAAAGAAAACCCAAAGATTACAAGAAATTACACATGTTCTTCTATTTCAGAATAGACAAGGGAAGAATCGGCTGAGGTTGAGGCCCTTTCTGTCCAATAGTGTTTGTTCCTCATTTTCCACCCTCTTGTTTTTTACTCCAATGTAGTATGCTTCTCACAGTCTGTCCTTCTTCATAGCTCTCAACAATGCTCTGGACACAGACAGATTTTATTTTAGCTTTTGTGGCTACATCAAAGCCAAATCCCAGAATCACTTTTTATGTCAGGGATTATTGTCTACTGTTACAAGACTAGAGCTTGCTCTGCTGGCACCTCATGTTCCAGCATTGTTTAAGCTATGCTTGGCTTTCACAGCTTCATGTGTCCAAGGTAAACCTTCATGACCTCCAGTCCCACTTTGGACTGAAATAGACATTTCTTCTCGTATTTCACATTGTGCCTAAAGTGAATAGCTTCTTCTTCATCTATTCCTATTTTTATTTGGGGTCAATGTGCTTGATCAACCTTCTCCAAACAGGTTGGTCCTACATATACATACATAATATTTTTATATATTATATATATATATATATATTATTATATATATATATATATATATATCTGGAGGAGTGATCGCACCCCAAAAAGACACAAACGCCCCTGGGAAAACCCCTGAAACACAGTCTACCTTCACATTGCTCCTTACCCTTCTCTTGTGCTATAACGCGTAATAAAGCTCTTGCGCGGTACTCCGCTTACTTAAAAGCCTTGTGCAGCGCCTGTCAGATTTGGAATTGATTGTTTTGCCTCTCTCTCTCTCTCTCTGACATTCTGTGCTCCTAGCGGAACTGTCATCTCTGACTTGTCATGGAACACGTTTAAGCTTTTGAAAAAGAAACAAATGTTTGTTTGCAGTGTTTGAATCAAAGTCCTGCTTTCTACAACCTCCTGTGTGTCTCTGTGCAAATCTGTGACCCAGGCGTCACAAGTGGTACCAGAAGTGGTTGCACAGATGGATACTGCCAAAGACTTATTTCAAATGGCTAAAAGTTTTTCACTTAATGACTGGAAACTAAACATGGATGGCCCAATCCGTGCACAAATTCAAGATTTGATACATAAAGTGCACTGCTGGTTTGAAGGAGACGTGATGGGAAAAAAACTGTCATGAATATATTACTGGCCGGGATACCTGCAGTTCTTCGAGATGAATTTCTGCGTCATGATTTTAAATCATTAACAATTATGTCCAGACGATTGGAGGGTTCACAGTCCGCTTGGAGAAAGAGCGGTGGATTTGGTGCTGCTTCGCAACCTGTGAACGAACGTCCAGGACATTCTCGTTGCTTCGATCGACAGCTACAACATCGACAAGCTACAGGACCTAAAAATCGAATGGGGTCAGGTAGGACCCCGGGAAATCCAGTCGTAGATGAGATGCCTATTTCTGAGGATATTTCGGAAGCGGAGCAGACCGTAGATGTTTCCGGTGTGATCAGCTCGGCCACTTGGCAAGAGAATGTCGCTGGTCTCCAGCTCAATCAATGGAAGTTGGACTGGTCGAGGTTTGTTGCTCAAATATTACATATTCTTCGGATAGAAAAGATGGCTTGTTGATCTCGGTGAAATTGGGGGGGCAGAGAAATCTCAGCATTGTTGGACTCGGGAAGTGACCTTTGTATCGTGAGACGAGACTGTCTTGATGCCTTAGAGACTGTAAGACTGTAAAAATACACTGTGTATATGGTGATGTTAAATAGGTCAACGGATATTAATCTTCCGTTAAAGTGCACAACATTAGTACTGTAATAAGCAATCTCAATGCACGTAGAAAATCTAGGAAATACGGCATAAACTCCAATAATCTAATTAAAATTGCCATTTTAGAGGAACAATGTATCAAAACTATTAAAACAGATCACAGATTAAACAAAAAATACACACAGAGCGGCGCTAATAAAAATAATTTAGTCCCTATTCCAAATATCAATAACGCACATAGTATTCATCTCTGCACCTCCGAAACATTAAATATGGCACTATTAAATGTTAGAGCTTTAACTAACAAAACGTTTTTTATCAACGATCTTATTAGTGATAAAAAAAATAGATTTTATTGCACTAAGTGAAACGTGGCTTAACTCAAACGGCGCGGCGGTTTTAATCGAATCTGCGCCTCCGGATTACAGTTTTACTCGTGCAGACCGCCAGGGGAAAAAAGGGGGTCGGATTGGCTAACATTTACTCGAGCCGATTAAAATGTAAAGATGTCAGTTTTGGTAAGTTCAAGTCCTTTGAATATCTCGCCGTTGTTATCCAAGGAGATGCTCAAGTTCTAGTATTATCCGTGTATAGACCTCCAAAATGCAACGCGTCTTTTTTTGAGGAATTCTCTGACTTAATGTCAATTTTAATTACTAACTATGACACACTCCTAATATTTGGCGACTTTAATTTTCATATAGATAAATCAGTGTGATCTAAAAGTAAAAGAATTTATGAACCTCCTGGATTCTTTTGATTTGAGGCAGCTCGTAAATCAGCCTACACATAAAGCAGGTCATACGTTAGACTTAGTGATTACTAAAGGACTGAAAGTTGATGTAAAGCAGATCATTGATATTGGTCTATCGGACCATTTTCTTCTACTTTTTAATATAGAAATAATGATAAAAAACACTCATGAGAAGCATATTGTTAAAAAACGCTTCTTTGACTCAGCAGCAGCTTTAAAACTTACAAACATTCTAAGCAATCAGTCCGTTTATAGTGCCAACTATAATAGCGAGGATAATGTAAATAGTAAGGTGGAAAAATTTAATACTAAAGTGAGAGCTGCTGTTGACATAGTTGCACCTGAAAAGACAGTAAAAAAACCCTCTAGTATTGTTATACCATGGAAGACCCAAAGAGTGTCGGACTTAAAGAGAACATGCCGCAGAGCTGAACGTAAATGGAGGAAGACTAAACTAACTATCCACTATGAAATATTAAAAGTCAAAATAACAGAATACAATAACACTGTCCGTCTTGAGAGACGCTGTTATTTCTCCAAGATTATAAATGACAATGCTAGTAATCCCAGAGTCTTATTTTCTACAATTGATCACCTACTAAACCCAGGTAACTCACAGGAATGCCTCCTAAGTACTTCCAATAAAACCTGTGAGGCTATCGCTGTATTTTTCAATCAAAAAATTAATGATATTAGAAATAACATAGTATATCCCTCAAACACTAAGGATCCTCCTAAACCCCAGCATTCTATTATAAACAAATTAAACTCTTTCACTAGGATAGATTTACCTGATTTACAAAAAATAATATCTCAATTAAAATCCTCCACCTGCGTCCTTGACCCAGTACCAACAAGGCTTTTCAAAGAAGTATTGGGCGTGCTAATTGATAATGTTCTGGACATAGTAAATTCGTCATTAGATACGGGGGTCTTCCCAGACTGTCTTAAGACTGCTGTAGTTAAACCCCTTCTTAAGAAACATAATCTTGACCCCTCGGCTCTTGAAAATTTTAGACCCATCTCTAACCTGCCTTTCTTAAGCAAAGTTCTGGAGAAAGCAGTCATTATGCAGTTAAATGACCACCTAAATAAACATGCTATTCTTGATAAATTTCAGTCGGGTTTTAGAATAAATCACAGCACAGAAACTGCACTCGTTAAAGTAGTAAATGATTTGCGAGTGAACGCAGACAGAGGCCATATATCTGTTCTCATCCTCTTAGATCTGAGTGCTGCATTTGACACCATTGATCATAATATTCTTAGAAATCGCCTTAGTCAATGGGTGGGCCTCTCTGGCAGTGTCTTAAATTGGTTTGAATCCTACCTGACAGGGAGAAAAGTTTTTGTTAGTTGTGGTAATTACAACTCAAAGACACATGATATCCGATTTGGTGTTCCACAAGGCTCTATCCTGGGTCCGCTGTTATTCTCAATCTACATGCTTCCGTTAGGTCAGATTATCTCAGGGCACAACGTGAGCTACCACAGCTATGCTGATGACACACAGCTGTATTTATCAGTAGCACCTGATGACCCCGATTCTATTGACTCACTAACACAATGTCTGACTTGTATCTCAGAATGGATGAATAGTAACTTTCTCAAGTTAAATAAAGAGAAAACTGAAATCTTAGTGATTGGCAATAATGGATACAATGAGGCTATTAGAAATAAACTGGATACATTAGGATTAAAAGTCAAGACGGAGGTAAAAAGCTTAGGGGTAATTGTTGACTGTAATCTGAATTTTAAATCGCATATTAATCAGATCACTAGGACAGCATTTTTTCACTTAAGAAACATAAGTAAAGTTAGACCTCTTATATCACTGAAAGATGCTGAGAAATTAGTTCACGCATTTGTTTTCAGTCGACTAGATTACTGTAACGCACTCCTCTCAGGACTACCCAAGAAAGACATAAATCGTTTGCAACTAGTGCAGAATGCAGCTGCTAGAATCCTAACTAGGAAAAGAAAATCTGAACACATTTCTCCAGTTCTGATGTCACTACACTGGTTACCTGTGTCATTCAGGATTGACTTTAAAATTCTGCTTATGGTTTATAAAGCCTTAAATAATCTCGCCCCTTCTTATATATCGGAGTGTCTGACACCTTATATTCCAAATCGTAACCTCAGATCCTCAAATGAGTATCTCCTTAGAATTCCAAGAACAAAACTTAAAAGAAGTGGTGAGGCGGCCTTCTGCTGCTATGCACCTAAAATCTGGAATAGCCTGCCAATAGGAATTCGCCAGGCTAATACAGTGGAGCACTTTAAAACACTGCTGAAAACATATTACTTTAACATGGCCTTTCTATAACTTCAATTTAACTTAATTTAACTTAATCCTGATACTCTATATGTTCAATTTCCTCATAACTATTCAGGGTAGCTCTACAATCCGTACTGACCCCTACTCTCTTTTCTGTTTCTTTTTCCGGTTTCTTTGTGGTGGTGGCCTGCGCCACCTCCACCTACTCAAAGCTTCATGATGCTCCAACAATGATGGATGGATTAAAAGGCAGAATTCTACGTGACCATCATCATCATCAAGCCTTTCCGTGAGAACCCTAAATCCAAAAAGGACTGTTTCATTTATGTTAGGTAGAATGCCCAGAGGGGACTGGGCGGTCTCATGGTCTGGAATCCCTACAGATTTTATTTTTTTTTCTCCAGCCGTCTGGAGTTTTTATTTGGTTTTTTCTGTCCCCCCTGGCCATTGGACCTTACTCTTATTCGATGTTAATTAATGCTGATTTATTTTGTTTTCATATTGTGTTTTTTATTTTTCTATTCTTTATTATGTAAAAGCACTTTGAGCTACTGTTTGTATGAATATGTGCTATATAAATAAATGTTGTTGTTGTTATTATCAGACATTACGTCTTCCTTTAACTTATAAGGGTCGCCACTTTAAAGTTTGGTCTGCCGTTTCGGACTCGTGCCCATGGCCATTACTCATAGGACGGAGAAATGCCCTTTTTCCTAAAGGAATTAATAAATGTCAGGGACAAGTAGTCCAGTCCACTATTGAACTTAGTGGGGGGGGGGTGTAGAAGAAGAAAACCAAGACGAGGAACTGGTAGCGGCCGGGGAAAATCTAGAGCCCGAACATGATCTCTCCAGTGAGACAGAAGTCACCCCCGACAATTTTCCAGAATGGCAGGCTGGTCCTTCTACATCTTTTTCAGATTGCAAACGCCTCCAAACACAAACCAAGCATTAACGAACAATCAGATTTTGTGCGTTTGCAGCATACTGATAGCTCATTAGAATATGCATTTAAACAGGCTCGCTCTACCAATGACTCTTATTACCAAGAGCGTGATTCTGGGGGCGTGAAAACTCCGCACTTCATAGAAAAGGACGGTTGCCTTTTCAGAGAGATCTCAGACCATTTAAAGGGGGAATTTATTGAACAACTGGTTGTACCTGAAGTACATAGGGAAACTCTTTTGCATCTGGCACACTCTCACATCTTGGGGGATTGGCATCTAGGTGCTGATAAGACCAGAGAACGGTTATCAAAGCGATTTTATTGGCTGAATATGGGAAAAGATGTTGAACGGTTTTGTACTTCATGTCCTGACTGCCAGATAGTCTCTGCTTATAAGCCCCCTCGAGCTCCCCTTTGTCCTATGCCCATTTTAGAAGTTCCCTTTCAGCGGGTGGGATTAGATAGTGTAGGCTCTTTGCCCAAGACTAAGAATGGGTACCAATATTTGCTGGTGTTAGTTGACTATGCAACACAATATCCCAAGGTGATTGCCCTGAAAAAGGCCAACTCCACAGCTGCAACCAAAGCTCTGTGTGATATTTTTACTCATCTTGGCATCCCTAGAGAAATCTTAACTGATCAAGGCACTCTTTTTACTTCTCGCGTGATGAAACAATTGTGTGATAGCTTTGCTATTAAGAAATTGAGTACCACATTTTACCATCCACAAATGAATGGTTTGACTGAACGATTTAACAAAACTTTGAAACAGATGATCAGGAGAGTTGCTCATAATGATCCCACAACCTGGGACTCTGTCCTGCCTTTTGTTATGTATGCGGTGCGAGAATCACCACAGGCGTCCACTGGCTTGAGTCCCTTCGAGTTGTTATTCGGCAGACGGCTGCGAGGCATCCTGGATGTTGTGCGAGAGGAATTGATAGGAAACGAGGCAACAGCTCAAGGACCAAGCTTTGCAGATCGGGTAATTTCATTGCAGGACAGAATTTCTATGCTTTCCTCTATTGCTGTGGAGCATCAACACCGAGAACAGGAAACTCAGAAGCGTCTATACGATAGGCGCAGTAAGCTCCGTGAATTCAAACCTGGTGATCGTGTTTTGGTACTGGTTCCGTTCGACCCACACAAATTCTTAGCTAAATGGCAGGGCCCCGCCCTTGTTGAGGAGCGTATGAGTCCAGTAAATTACAAGGTTAGAATACCAGGCCGGCGCAACCCATTCCAGATTTTACACATTAATCCCTTGAAGGAATGGCACGACCGACAAGTGGTTAACACTTCCTTGGCTGCAGTTTCTCAGACCAATGTTGCCATTGGTAACGATCTTACTGACACACAAAAGACAGAACTGTTATCTTTGATAGAATGGAACACTGATGTCTTTTCAGACTTACCAGGCAAGACTAACATTACAAAACATAAAATTACCACTGAACCTGGTGTTCACGTACAGATGCGGCCGTTCTGGATTCCGGAAGCGCGACGAAATATTGTGCGCAAAGAAGTAAAAAAAAAGATACTGACATTAGGTGTAATTCGTGAAAGTAAAAAGTGTCTGGTGCAGCCCGGTCATATTAGTCTGAAAGCAAGACGGTTCGGTTCGCTTCTGTATCGATTTCAGACGCTTGAATAAGATCTCTAAATTCGATGCTTATCCGATGCCCCGTGTCGATGAACTGTTGGAAAAACTGGGTCAGGCGAACTATATCTCCACGCTAGATCTCACAAAAGGTTATTGGCAGGTACCTTTAGAGGCTAGCAGTTGTGAGAAAACAGCATTCGCGACTCCCGATTGACTTTATGAATTTACAAGACTCCAGTTTGGTCTTCACGAGGCACCACTAACTTTTCAGCGTATGATGGATCAGATCCTGTGTCCTCATTCTGAATATTCCGGGGCTTACCTTGACGATGTCGTGATTTTCAGCAATGATTGGCAAACACACTTAGAGCGGCTTCAAGCTGTTCTTGAAAGCTTGAGACAGGCTGGCCTTACTGCTAACCCTAAAAAAATGTAAATTGGGCATGTCCGAGACTCATTATTTAGGTTATTCTATGGGCAAGGGTTTACTTAGGCCACAATTAAGGAAAATGGGTAAGCAAGCATTTCTTCTGAGACCAAAACACAGAAATAAGCATGCGCTTTTCTGGGGCTTGCTGGTTACTACAGAAGGTTCATACCAAATATTGCACATAGAGCTGCTCCTCTTACAGAGCTTACTAGAGGCAGGAAAAGCTGACCTATCTTGTGGACAGAAAATTGCGAACATTCTTTCTGCGATTTAAAAAAAGCCATGTCTTTTCCGGTTCTAAGGAACCCGGATTTCACAAAGGATTTTGTCTTACAAACAGACGCAAGTGCATTTGGTGTAGGCGCAGTCCTGTCACAGATTTTTGATGGAGAAGAACATCCAATCACATATCCGAGTAGGAAATTACTTCCTAGGGAACGTAATTATTCTACAATTGAGAAAGAATGCTTGGCAATTAGGTGGGCGGTGAAAGCGCTTCGCTATTACTTGTGGGGACGAAACTTCACTTTGGTAACTGATCATGCTCCACTTCAATGGTTATACAGACAGAAAGATACAAACTCTCGCCTCATGAGATGGTTTCTAGGCTTACAACCTTACAAGTTCACAGTAAAACATCGACCAGGTTCTGAACACGTCAACGCAGATGCATTATCATGACTACATGAAACTGGTACAGAGTCGCTTGATTCACGAGAATGTGAATAAAGTTGAGGGAGGGTGTAAGTTGGAGGGGTGATCGCACCCCAAGAAGACACAGATGCCCCTGGGAAAACCCCTGAAACACAGTCTACCTTCACATTGCTCCTTACCCTTCTCTTGCGCTATAACGTGTAATAAAGTTCTCGCGCGGTACTCCACTTACTTAAAAGCCTCGTGCAGCGCCTGTCAGATCTGGAATTGATTGTTTTGCTTCCTTCTCTCTCTCTCTCTCTCTCTGACATTCTGTGCTCCTAGCAGAACAGTCATCTCTGACTTGTCATGGAACACGTTTAAGCTTTTGAAAAAAAACCAAATGTTTGTTTGCAATGTTTGAATAAAATTCCTGCTTTCTACAACCTCCTGTGTGTCTCTGTGCAAATCTGTGACCCAAGTGTGACTATATACGTATACTGTATATCATTGCCCTCAAAGAGTTCCAATCTTGTGGCACATATTAGCCAGGTAATGAAGCTTTCATAATGGCCTCGCAAACCATCATGGGCAGCTGAGAAAAAAATGTTGTTCTAACCCAGTTTCAAGGTGAATTTCCAGGAAAATATTCAGCGAACAAAATCACTGGCAAATGCAGCATATTGGCTATGATAAACGATTTGTTGACTGTTTGCCAATCAACACTTTTTTAAATATAATACACAATCCCTTTTTATTCCAACTAGGGAGTAGGTGCTTTCTCATCCAGTCCATGACACTTCATTATTTCCGTAGTACAATCACAGGTTTCATTAAAGGGGCACTACTTCTAACAAGAGCTTTTACTGCCATCTAATGGTCTTTGTATTTGCATTCTAGCCTGCTGAGATGTGTCTTCTTCCTTATGCTTAGATCTCCATTAGTCCTTTGTTCTACCCTGTGAAATTTTGTTGGAATCTTTGCCCCTGGTCTGTATATCTTTCATAGTGCTCATACACTTTTAGAAAGTATGCCAAGCACAAGTAAAAATATGAAGTTGATTTTTAAACACATGTTTTGCATGGTCAACAAACTAAAATGAATATAAATTTGAAAAAGGGGGAGGCCATTCAGTCTACCAAACCTATTTGATTATCTAATAGCTCATCCACATACTTTTTAAAAGACATCAGGGTATCCTCTTCAGCTAACTGAATTAGTATTTTGTATCACATGCCAATGACCCTTTTTATGAAGAAGTGCTTTCATCTTAAATGATATCCACTTTAATTCTACTACTGTCACTAAATACATCTTTCATTATTTACTGGGCCAGTTTCTGTAGCCGAGGATCAGACCGCCAAGGTCCCCACCTTCGGCCACCACCCAACTCACACTGCACCCAACCTCCTTGGCCTCTCCCATAGGTGGTGAGCCCATGGGGAGGAGGACCCACGTTACCTCTTCGGGCTGTGCCCGGCCGAGCCCCATGGGTGCTGGCCCGGCCACCAGGCGCTCGCCATCGAGCCCCACCTCCAGGCCTGGCTCCAGAGGGGAGCCCCGGTGACCTGCGTCCGGGCAAGGGAAAACGTCGTCCAAGGTTTTTATTCTTCATCGGAGGTTTGTTGAACCGCTCTTTGTCTCATCCCTCACCTAGGACCAGTTTGCCTTGGGTGGCCCTACCAGGGACATAAAGCCCCGGACAACATAGCTCCTAGGATCATTGGGACACGCAAACCCCTCCACCACGATAAGGTGACAGTTCAAGGAGGGGAGAAATCCGAGACCATGGTCCTCAGCCGGAAAAGGGTGGAGTGCCCTCTCAGGGTTGGGGGAAGAGATCCTGCCCCAGGTGGAGGAGTTCAAGTATCTCGGGGTCTTGTTCACGAGTGAGGGAAGAATGGAGCATGAGATCGACAGGCGGATCGGTGCGGCATCCGCAGTGATGCGGGCTCTGCATCGGTCTGTCGTGGTGAAAAAGGAGCTGAGCCGTAAGGTAAAGCTCTCAATTTACCAGTCAATCTACGCTCCTACCCTCACCTATGGTCATGAGCTATGGGTAGTGACCGAAAGTACGAGATCGCGAATACAAGCGGCTTAAATGAGTTTCCTCCGCAGGGTGTCTGGGCTTTCCCTTAAAGATAGGGTGAGGAGCTCAGTCATCCGGGAGGGGCTCAGAGTAGAGCCGCTGCTCCTCCACATCGAGAGGAGTCAGATGAGGTGGCTCGGACATCTGATCAGGATGCCTCCTGGACGCCTCCCTGGTGAAGTGTTCCGGGCACGTCCAACCGGGAGGAGGCCCCGGGGAAGACCCAGGACACGCTGGAGGGACTATGTCTCTCGGCTGGCCTGGGAACGCCTTGGGATTCTCCCGGAAGAGCTGGAAGAAGTGGCCAGGGAGAGGGAAGTCTGGGCCTCTCTGCTTAAGCAGCTGCCCCCGCGACCCGACCTCGGATAAGCGGAAGAGGATGGATGGATGGATGGATGATTTACTGGGAAGAATACTTTGTGAGTGGTGACAACGGCTACTCCCTGGCCGGGACACCAACAGAGTGGAAGTACCAGGGGAGAGGGCATTGGTAATGCAATACCTCCCCCTGGGACACTAGAGGGCAGCCCTCCTGGGTGGCTGTGGCACCACTGGTTCCCACAGGGCATGTCGGGAGCTGGAGTTTGGTGAAGCCCTGTTGGGTTCCATGGGGGCCACCAGGGGCACTACTTCTAACAAGAGCTCTTATAGAGCACAGGTGTCGAACTCCAGGCCTGGAGGGCCGCAGATTTTCATTCTAACCATCTTCTTCATTAGTGACCAGTTTTTACTGCTAATTAACTTCTTTTGCTTTAGTTTTAATTAACTTGACTCAGGCCCTTAGTTGTCTTTTTTTTTTTTTTTTTTTTTTTTTTTTA
>JANRMT010062804.1:24866135-24877063 GCA_026402145.1 Polypterus bichir lapradei
TTTTTTTTTTTTTTTTTTTTTTTTTTTTTTTTAATTAGCAGCCAAACAATAATGAGACACGAAACAAGCCGCCACATGAGCAGCTCACCTGTGCCCATCACACAATATCTGAAAATAAAGAAAAGTGAAGGTCTCAGTAAGGCTGATCTCTCAGGTCACCAAAACATTTGACGAACAGAAAATCAGTTTTGGAAATGTCTGCTGTGGCAGAATGAGAGCAGCAACAAACCACAAAATTAAATAACGGGCTTAATTAATTAACAGCAAGAATCAGCTTCTCATTATTAGATTGGTTGGAGTTTGAAATCCCAGTTTAGCTGCTCATCTGTTGGCTCGTTTCACATCCTATTTCTGTTTGGCTGCCATTTCATGAAGAAACGAATCAATTCGGAGGACTGAATCCTTAAAAACAGGGCTATTAAATTGAAGGGAAAAGGAGTTAATTAGCAGTGAAAATTGGTCAATAATTAGGAAAAAGGTCAGAATGAAAACCTCCAGCCACTGCGGCCCTCCAAGCCTGGAGTTTGACACCCCTGTTATAGAGGACCTTCAGCACACCTGGGAGCGATTCCAGGTAATACTGATGAGCCACCTGTAACACTCTTGGGACCTAAATAAGAGGAGCTGCCTTACTCCATTGAATGGCCAGAGTCGGGAGGAAGAAGGCAAAGCCTGAGGAGGAGTAGAGGTGGATGAACTGACAGCAAGGTGGCGTGGCGTGGACTTTAAACTGTAAACAAATTGGGTATTGAGTTTGAACCTGTGTCCTGCCTGTTTGTGTCCGGGTTAGGGTGGCTGTATGCCCCCGGTGGCTTCACAACTTCTAAATAATTTTATGGATGCCTTTAAAAATTGTAAAGACTAAAATTAGATATTTATGCATTCTTCCTGGCTCAAGATTAAAAAAAAGACTTCATTTCCTTACCTTGTCAGACTAAGACATGCCCTTTATTCCTGGGATACTTTTGGTTGATCTTCTCAGCTCCTAGAACTGCTATGCCTTTTTTGTAACAATTTTGTAGCATATATTTTATAAAACTGGGCCTACATATCAAAAATGAGAAGAGCACTCTGATTTTCACTGTGACTGTGGCTGGATGATACTGCCATGGTATCATCAGCAACAGTATACTCAAGATAACTGGATTAACAACCCTCACGGCAGACAGTAGCCAGGCAGTCGGTGGCAAATCATGGGGCAGTGGTGTATACATTTTCATCAATAATAATTGGTGCAGAAACTAGATTAGCTGGAGCCAATCTTAACTGGGCTATCAGATGCCACATGGCAAGGAATTCAAACTATTACAGACCATAAGCCTACTCCTTTTCCCTGCACAGACAATGAGGACTTCCTCAACAAACTTAACTATTTTAGAAGGTTTGATGTTACCAATAACACACCTGCAAGGAAATTCACCTGTCATCATGATTACCAGGTACGTATCTTGATCTCATCTCAATCCATCCATCTCAATCCAGGTGATGTTCAGCGAACCTGCAGAGTCAACCTGTGAATGGCCGCAGAGTCGGATTCAGACAGCATACTTTGTTACATGCTCAGGAAATGTGCTGATCAACTACCACATGTATTAACACATCTCTAAACCAGGCTGCAGTTCTATTGTGTTTCGTGCCTCAATGACTATTACCCATTAGCACTCACTCCCATTATGATAAGGTACTTTGAGAGACTGGTCAGGGCCTACGAAAAATACAGACTCTTCGCCAAGCCGGATCCCTTTCATTTTGCTTAATGTTCTAACTACTCTATTGATGATGCCATAGCCCCTGCATTTCAGCTATGCCTGGCATGTCTGGAGTGTAACAACATAGATGTACAGATGCTATTCTTAGCCTGTAGATTCACATTCAATGCAATTATCCCTCAGCATCCCTCTTCCAACTGGATATTAAACTTTCTAGCAGATTTGCCCCATTTGTTCCGTGTTAGAGACAATCCATCCTTCTGAGCACTGGTTTTCCTCAAGGTTGTGTCTTGAGTCTACTACTCTTCACCCTAATGACCCAAGACTATTGTGCCAGGGACTGCATGAATCACCTCCTTAATTATGTTTGCGAAAGATACAACAGTAATAGGCCTCAGCAGTAGTGATAAGATAGCTTACAGAGAGGAGGTTAAATAAACTAGAGGTCTAGCCTGGGCCTGAATGTCAATAAAACAAAGGAAATCACTGTTGACTTGAGAAAAAAACCATGCCACCCACCTTCTCCACTCTATCAACCTCTCCACTGTGGGGTCAGTCAAATGCACTAAGTTCCTTGGAGTGGAGGTAACAAATGATCTCTCCTGGACCCAACACTCCTCCTCCCTGGTCAAGATGAGAAAGTTGCACTTTCACATAAGGAGACCTAACCTCCCATCTTCCACCCTTATCACTTTCTACAGAGGCGGCATCGAGACTGCAATGATCAACCTGGATCATTGTCTTGTATTAGCTCTGTAATGCCTCAGACTGGATTTTCCTGCAAATAGACTCTAGAGGAAATCCTTGAAAATCTTTGCTAACAACATTATCAGAGACCACACTCACTCCCAAAATAATCTGTTGTGCAGAACTGCCAGATTTCATAAATGATTCATCTCGCAAGCCATTAGACTCTTAGAAAATGATCAGTCTATTATTACACAGCTAGTCTGTTAATGCAGTGCAATATGTAATTTATCTGTGTAATATTAACTTCTGTCATTGTCTTTTAAATTCTATTTGTTGGTAGATTTTATTGCATTGTTGGGATAGATCTGTATTATTGAATGTTGGTGATTCAGTGTTTTTCATTTTTGTTGGCTACTCTTGCACATAACTGGGCCAGATGACATATTTCATTCTGCAGTGTACTGCCATGTTTAGTTTCAAATCACAAATAAAGTTAACTTTGAAATACAATTTCCTTACCATATAATACACTCTGAACATAATGTTTAATTTATATTCAATAGTTTTTACAATGTTACTTTACCTTGATAGTTCCTTAAGATACACTTTTTAGGCAATACGCAAAAGGTATCAGTTTGAATGTATATATGTTTTTTTTATTGTTAATTTTTAGTTATGTTATGTTTTTATGTGATTTCTGTTACTTAAATGTATAATGTGTTTATTAAATACTGTCACTTTTAGTGCACTTTGATTCCTTGTGCTTTGTAGGTGGAGTCCTAAGAGGTGGTGCCACCCTGATTTCAGTCCTTCTTAACCCTCAATCTGGGTATTTAAGGACCCAGCTGAGTAGGTCAGGTCAGGAGATCATTGTGCTTGTGTTTTGTAAAGAAGTTTTGTTATATTCATTGTATTTTTTTGTCTTCTCCCTTTTTTACACTGTATAAAGGATTGTTTTCTGGATTTCATATTGGAATTTTGCTTAGGATGGTCTTTTAATAATAATTCTTTACATTTATATAGTGCTTTGCTCACTACTCAGTGCACTCTCCACACAGTGAAGACCGGGGACATGAACCCATGTTCTCCTTACTGAGAAGCAGGCTACCACTGCACCACCTGGCAAAAAAAAAAAACCAAAAAAAAAAAAAAAAACCAAGGCCGCCCATTTAAGACCTGGAGGGCAAACTGCTAAGAGGATTTCCACACTGCCAACATCAAAGCACCACCAATGATCTTGACTGATCAAACTCGTTGGAAACAACTTGCTGCCAAATGGGCCATAAGGGACAAGAGGAAATACGCAAAGCTAAAAACTATATATTCTAAGATTCTTATGTATTTGTACTGTATAATAGTGGGGTTAATTTAGTGCAAATAGTTGGAATTTATATTAATAATTTTCTGTTGTAAGTTTTAAGAAGGGACAAATTCAAAGCACATTTATTTTTTTCTCTTTGTTATTGTTTATCAGTCTTTTTAAATTTTATTTAGTAAAGGTTCTAATTTAAGTTATGTATTCTCTGCCTTTGTTACTAATAACATATAATTAAGTGTATGTTTAGTTTGAACTAAAGCCCCATAGTTAACTGTGTAAGTTAAATAGTTATTCTCTAATACAATTCGCACCAGGAGAGGATTGGTATATCTATATTGGTTAAATGTGTTTAGATGCGGGAGAAGAAACTCTGGGCCCCCTTCCCTGATTGCCCTTAGGCAGCAGTAACACAGCATTTAGGAAGGAAGGGGTATTACAGAAGAAAGGTTACAGATATTTTTTCTCCTCTAGAGTAAACTTAATTGATTTCTATATGACGAAGTTTTCAGATCTGCTCAGGTTTCTTACTGTTGCTGAGAATACTGAAAATGCATCACATGCTATTAGACCTGACTCAAATATCAGAGATTACTTTTTTTGATATTAGTCCTGTTTCTCCCAGCATACAGAAGATGGCAGCAGTGTGTAGGCAAACAACGAGAGTGGGCAGCTCTGCCTGTAAGCCATGTGTTTGGCCCAGGCTTGAACTGAATGCTTATTTCTCAGTTTTTAATCAATGGCTAAAATCAGCTATAGCCAGCAGAGTTTTTTTTTTTTTTTTTTTTTTTTTTTTTTAAAACTAATGCATTGTCACTAAAAAATATATTTTTCAAAACAGTAATGCTGATATTTAATTTTTTGAAATGTATATATATTTTGGTGACTCAGTGGCTACCTACCAGATTCAGGCTGCTGGTCTAGATTTCCATTCTAGTCACTATGTGAAATTTGACTGTCTTCCTGTGTCCAGGTACTGCAGTTTCCTTCTTCATCTAAAAGACATACATATTAGTCTAATTTGCAATACTAAAATTGGCCATGTATGACTGAGTGTATGAGAGAGTGTATTATGATTAACTGGTGCCCCATTTGGCTACGATTTCTGCTTTTGAATCCGATTCTTCCAGAATTCACTTTGCAATAAGCAGCTTCAGAAAATGAGAGCTCTCGTAAGTCACATGGCCAGCGGGAGGAAGTGTAGGAATACAGAGTCAGATTAAACTAAGGTGTCCATTTTGCATTGGTGGAATGGCTGTAGTCAATGCAAGTCACTAAACACCAAATGCCAGTGTAAGTAAATAGACCATAAATGTAATAAGCATCAGTAATCTTCACATTTGTTTTGTCCAAGAGCAAGGTGAGCAGGTCACTGAGGAAAATATGTTTGAGTCAGCTTGCAACCTTAAAAATTATTTAATATGCATCTTTAGCAGGACACAAACTCAAAGAAGCAGAACAACTAAGCGGGAAAGCAAAAAACTAAGTAAAACTGATGAAACCTCAAGCATTTTAGAAATAGTAGAATTCTTTTTCAGAGTAAATAGACATAAAATTTATCTTGGGACACACGTGTGTAAAATGTGTTCAATAGCAAAAGTTACCATGGAACTAATACTCAACATGTTAAGTTATTTGAACACTTTATGATGCATTTTCCCCAGGTACTAATTATATGTATACTCCTTCTCTTTTTAATATTATTGTGGTTCTGAGGAAAAAAATAATTTTAAAAACTTTGACCTTTAATTTTATTTTAAAATTGTTTTGATAAATTGTATTACAATGAATGAGTTCCACAAAGCTAATCAACCACACAATACTATAAAGATCACATTTCAGTAAAACACAACCTAATGAAAAATATGAATACAACATTCCAAAGAAAAGGTTAAGATTCATTCTATCACAATAAAGCCCCATTCCCACACAAAAGATCAATTATAAAATAAGTCTTCATATAAATTAAAATACCAGAAGTAAAAAATAACAAATGCAGAGCACAAGGCCTGGCAGGCATATTTTAAAATAGTAATAAAAGAGGCAAAAAAATAAAGGGAAAAAAAAAAAACAAAAACACACATTTCTCTGTTCCACACTAATTTTTATTTATTTAACAGTTTTAGATATGTTAATTCACCATTAAGTTATCACAAGAACATTTAATTTAGTGTACATTTTCATGCAAACATGTGGCTCAAAGTGCTTTACAAATAGTAAAAGAAAACTTACAATTACAAATTAAAGTAAAAAAGTGTCCAGTCATTGATCCGCAGTACTTTGGATAATTTTAATCTAGAAAGATGTGTAAGATACACAAGATAAATTACAGCACAGAATGATGGTGTGTATATATTTTAAATATCTAAATTCCATTCCTTGCCGAGATATTAAAGTAGAAGCTACTTTTCCAG
The DNA here is from genome assembly GCA_026402145.1 of Polypterus bichir lapradei. Lineage (NCBI taxonomy): Eukaryota > Metazoa > Chordata > Cladistia > Polypteriformes > Polypteridae > Polypterus > Polypterus bichir. Next base: position 24,872,264 of record JANRMT010062804.1, read on the forward strand.
TGTTGCTTTATCAATGCTTGGAGTTTGTCAGAATGTGTGGGTTTTTGTTTGTTCACCCGCCTCTTCAGGGCGGACCACAAGTTCTCAATGTGATTAAGGTTTGGGGAGTTTCCTCACCATAGACCCAAAATTGTGATGTTTTGTCCCCTGAGCTACTTAGTTATCACTTTTGCCTTATAGAACGGTGCTCCATCCTGCTGGAAAAGGCATTGTTCGTCACCAAACTGTTCTTGGATGGTTGGGAGAAGTTGCTCTCGGAAGATGTTTTAGTAACATTCTTTATTCATGGCGGTGTTCCTTTTTCTTACATTTACCAAGGATAAAAAAAACAAAAAACCGTTCCTTGCTTTATTTTGACAGTGAATGATGAAACAATCAATGAGATATAAAGTGACATAGTAGCTTATTCTGGGATTTCCTTTATCTGCTGACTTTTCAAAGTGACAGCCTATTTATAGTTGCCATTTTCTGTGCAAACACTTTGGCTACCTCAGCAGAATAATGACTAAGTAAAAGGAAATAAACAGAAATATATTTCAAACTGCTTATCTGACTCCACCGAAAAAGAACTTGCTCTCTGCCAACTTAAGGACAAAAACTACTTCCAAAAAACCAAGAAAGAAAGACAAACAATGAAAAAAATAGGCAACCAGTGTTTTGAGTGAAAAGGAAGTGGCGCTACTGTAAAAAAAAAAAAAAAAAAAAAAGGGGGGGGGGTGCCCCTTCGTACAAATAGAAGTTTCTAAATGGGTAGATATAACCCCTGAAAACCAAAGTGGAAAACAAGTCTTCCTCTTGAAAATAACTTGTAAGCATAGAAATATTTCCAATACTCCAAAATGCAAAATGTGGACGTGCCAATCCAGAATACCAGGGAGTACCAGAACACTTCAAACAATGGTAATACGGCTATTGCTGCTTGTATAGTAGTTTGTGCAGTTTATCAGCAGTATATTAGAACAATGTATATTGATACTGGGATTCCACAAAGACTAATACATAATCACCATGGTCAGACTTAATTGAGGAAATAATGGCGAAATACTGAAATAATGGTGGATTCTTGGTTTAAGTGCGATGAACCAGATACTTTGTTAGTACCCATATCTTTTTGAACATTGACAATTGTCCTTCTTTTTGCCCCCAAACTCAATGTATTTGGGTAACTGAATAACTACATTCTCTGTAAAAGAAAAACAAAAAAGAAAAAAAAAAAAAAAAACCAAACTACTTAAGAGTACATGTTTTTATTTCAATCTAATACTTAGGTCACCCAGGAAAGACGTCTCTATGTTTTATTAGGATTTTGAGGCTTGTGGATGTGTTTTTACATGTTTCTCCAGTTCTTAAAAATTTAATGCATTTTTCTTCTCTTTAGTTTGTTTAAGTGCTTTATAAATAACCTGTTATGCAATACGTAAGTGTCAGGGCTCATGAAAGGGAAAACACATTTGATTTTTTTTTTTTTTTTGCTGACAACACACAATGTGCTGCTGATGGTTTCTCAGAAGAGTGACAAGGAAACAGAACAGTAGAAATTTGGAAAGGCAAACAATACATACTGGTGTTTTTGTTTTTGCAAAGGTTAAAAGTCACTTTTAAACCACAATAAAATACTGAAATATGTACAAACTACACATTAACACCAAAGCACAGAGTATAAGGTGTGACATTTTTTACAGCCTTTGCATTTTTTGTGAACGTCTTTTAAAATATTACATGGTAATAAATCATGCATCTAAATTGCATGTCTGCATTGTCAAAATAAAATAGACAGAAATGCAAAAACTATTCCTTCTTTAAGGTAAATGCCTAACATGCCTTTCACAGCTCACATTTTACCTTAACTTTAAGGATCTTAAACTGAGTAATGTGTAAAAGTCACACGATATTACACTACCGGCACTTTGATTGCTTTCACAGATAAAGTTAACAGTTCCAGGCTCCCCCAATTATAAATTGAAAAGTTTATCAAAAAAGGATAAATAGGACAGCCTGTGCTATTCATTTGAAACATCCCCCTCTAAAAAAAGTTTAAAAAAAAATAAAAAAAAAACCAAAAAAAACCACATAATGTTAACAGAACCTCCTCCAAGGTATGAGCTTGTCCATCTGGTCTTTCCAGACACTTTCTGTTAAACAGCTGTCATAAGGAACGAGAGTACAAATCACTAGCAGGGACATTAAACCCCTCCAAACAATAACATTTTTGGTTACTTATTTCTCATTATTCAAAGCAACTATTGCACATTTAAGATACGTGCTAGACTGAACAGAAGTACCTTTTCTCTGATCTTTAATAAAGGACCTCCTAAGCTGCACAAGTGCCTCCTCTTTAAGGACAGGTTTCTGTGTGGTTGTCTCCGATGTTACTTCCCTTATACTTTGCCCAGTCCTTGTCCCATCTTTGTGCCAGCTAGATAACTTTTTCAAGCGAGTTCCTCACAGATCTTTTAATAATCCTTCATGAAATACAGAAATGACAGAGGCTATACAGTATTCCAGAATGTTTTAACTGCCATCTTCAACTTGATTATATAGTCAGTGAAAATATATTTGGTTTACCTTAGATTTAATTCTCTGTTGTATTGCAGCTGACTATGTGCGATGACCAGGTTGTCCACAGAGGGCATAAACTTCTTCAATCCAGACATTAATCATCATGTCTGGGATGGAGTAGGTGCGGAAAAAAAATGGCTCATGTTTATTTCCAAAAATCAGTGTCCAAAAATAAACAAGCTGTAAAATACATTAATATAATCCATAAAATTAGTGTCATAGTGCAGTGGTAAAAAAACAAACACACCACACAAAAAAAGATTAATAGTTAAAAAACCAGCAGTAAAAACACAGGACGATTTACCTTCCATATATCTCCAGTGCCCCACTCTATTGTTGCCCCTGCTCACCCTCAGGGATCTACTCAGCAGGAGTGAGGCAAATGCAGTCAATCTTTTGACTCGCATCTCAGTTGGTAACCCACCGAGATCATCCAAGTCCAGCTCCCTCGTCTTGCCATTACTACAGGACCTTTAGAGCGCCCATGAGGAGGCAACTCCAACTGCTTTCTCTCCATTCATTTTTGCCCATGTCTGTCCTACTCAGCCCCTTAATAGTCTGTGGGTGCAAGTGTTTTGCTTGATGACCCTGGGGCTGCCCAGCATTTGCACCTGAATGCACTCACACAACCAAGCCTAGTGTTCCATATTTATTTCAAATCACATACTGTCACATTACCCCTGAAGAGAAAAGGAGTGTGGTGCACATGCAAGAGATAAGTGACATGGATGTTAGCTATCAAACGTTGTTATAGCTTGTCTCAATGGCGTCCCACTCAATATTGATGCAATCAAGGCAGTGTTTATTATTTATCCATAAGTTGTTTGAAGATCAAACATCAGTTGTCACTATGTAAGAAAAACATGGAATTCTCCTACATCAGGGGTCCTCAATCACAGTCCTGAAAGGCTGCAGTGGTTTCAGGTTTTTGTTCTAACCCAGCGGCTTAATTAGAAAGCTATTCTTGCCAATAATTTAATTTCATGGCTTGTTATTGCTTTAACTCTGCTATGTAAGGTCATTCTCATATCCTGGATTTTCTTTCCCTTTAAGGATATCATCCAAATGACTTGAAGGCTAAAATGGATGAGTAATTCTCAGTCCTTCACTTTTCTCTTCACTTTCCTGCCAAGTATTTAATTAAAGCCAATAGTGCATGATAAATACACACAGGTGTAAATGGAAACAAGCTAAATGGAGAAATGCTGGTCTCTTGTCGTTTGCATGTTATTGCTAATTGAGAGCAATTAAAAACAAAGGATACAGCCGTTTAAGACTAAAATAAGCAATAAGGGTTCAAAATCTTAATGAGCGAGACAACTAAAGTGAAGCAGAAGTGTTACTTGAATAAGAAGTGCTTCTTAAGCAACTGGGTTGGAGCAAAAACCTGCAGCCACTGTGGCCCTCCAGTACCATGATTGAGACCCCTGTCCTACATCACCATTACATTGTACAAAATGATTTTTTTATTTTCAGGCATGAATATAACAGGTAATAAAATAGTGGGAGGGAGACATGGCTGGAAAACTGTCAGTCATGTGCAAGTGCCACATGAGATGGACAGGCATCCCCACCAGGAGAGGGGAAGTTTCTTACCTGAACAGGAGGCTAAACAGGCATCCCAACCGAGAGTGAGAAATGCGACTTACCCCAGCCAAGTAGATGGATGGACATCCCAGTCAAAAGAGGGGGTCATTCCTTACCCAGATGGGAAGCCCCAAGCAAATAGACAGGAATCCCAACCATACACATGTGTAACATCTTCGCTGGAAGATGATGACAGGGAAGGATTGTCTCTGGGGGGTGTTTATTCCCCCCAGTCACTAGATGGATAGCGACACCCATTTGGGAACCAGCAGGGAATGCTGGGAGTTGTAGTCTAGCAGCACAGTCCTGCTGGGGTCCATGGGTGCCACAAGAGGGCATTGCAGGGAGAGGTACTTCCCATTATGTGTAGCTCTGGCACTGGAAGTACTCCCGGGTTCTCAGTAAAAGGGATCAAACTCCCCTGTCCGGGTGAGTCAGAGCTGAGAGGAAGGAAGGCAACACTTGACTAGAGAAGTGCAGTGGTGAAGGGAGAGGTATTGAAATGAAATAAAACCTGTGCTTTGTGCTATACTGAGGTATCTTTGTATAATAAACTAATAAACTCCACTTTATTTGAACCTGGGACTTTATTTGCGCGTTTGTGTCTGGGGTTGGGGCTCACTGCCCCGTTTCTATTCCACATGTAAAAATCAA
>JANRMT010062804.1:24877463-24891873 GCA_026402145.1 Polypterus bichir lapradei
ATTGCTGAACCTGCCTGACAGACTATCCCTTTTACAACACAAAAAAGTGGGCAGGAAAATAGTAAGCAACCAAAAAAAAAGGCTGCTCCAAAGAACTGGCACTGTAGCTTCAATTGTCAGTTGCTTTTATTGTGCAAGAGCTATCATGGATGGATGGTATCCCGACTAGGATGAAGAATGTTCATTTAACTAGCCAGGTAGTCATGGAAGGAAGAAGCAGACAGATGCACATTCAAGCCTGGATGGTTTCTGTTCGCTGCTCCAGTTGCAGAGACAGAGTAGCAGATAGACTAGGGGAAGCTGCCTGCCAGGAACAGTCATTACCCCCAGTAAGATAGTTGGCAATGCTCCTCTGATCTGGCTCCTGTTTGAACACCCTCAAGGCTGCATGGAACTTGTACATTGAGAAGGCAACCCTATAGGGCTTCAATATTGTACAGCAGTTCCACTTGACCTAGAAGTGCTTCCAAGGTGCAATATTCTGATACTGGAATTACTCCCAAGTCCAATATAAAAGCAGCCACCTCACATTCACCAGGGGCCTCATGTATAATGCCGAGTATAGAATTCACACTAAAACATGACGTCCGGACAAAGACAGAAATTTGTGTACACACAAAAATCCAGATACATAAATTGTCCATATGCCAAATTCCATTTTCTTCTACTACATTAATCCTGTTCAGCGTGAAATGTATTGCACGTGCCTGCCCAGGTCCGTGTATTTTTTGGTATTTGAAATTTCATTTTAGAAGCAAAAACGAAAATGAAAGGAATTTTCAGATTTTGATTAAAGAATAAAATGAGGGAAAATAAGGTATTTTTTAATTCTGTGTTAAGAAATAGCAGTCATAAATTTAAAATTACACATACTTTTCTGGATTTATTTGGGATTCAAATAATGAAAGTATAATAGCTCAAAAACAACAAAACAGACGCATTTTCGTTGTCTGAAACCGGAGGCATTTCTTCTTCTGCGCGGTTTTTGACAACACATCGACGGCCTTGAAGTTTGTCACCTTTATTAAAAAAATGTGTGTCAGAGTAGACAGCCCGAGATTTGCTCAGCACAAAACTTTAACATTTCTCGCAGAAATCCTTCTCGCTTCTCCTTGTTCATATGACAAACGCTCAGATATAAATTTTCGATGACAGGACTTGTTTTGCCATCTCTAAAATCACGTCCGAGTACTGTTCCAACGCCATGATGATGCTCCAGTCTACACACCGGTGACCAGTGTTTGCTGCAAGTGCCGCATTACCTGACCAGGTTGTTGACCTTCAAAAACTTCCAGTTCAGACAAAATAAATAAAAAGCGTTTTCTCGTTCTCGTTTCTTGCATTTTTCTGTCAAAAAAGTAATTTGTTTTGCATTTTTCCCTTTTAAGTTGAAAATCAAATAAGTGTCTTTCATTTTTAAATGATATTTTCTGAAACGAAATTTCAAATACCAAAATTACACGGACCCTGCCACCCCATCTCCTCCCAGAATTACGCCTCTGAATATGCAAATTAATATAAACCACCCTTAAGTTCAGCATTCTGTGAAAAGACAATGGCAAACGCACAGGGAAAATACAATTTCAGTGAATACCAAGTGGAGGCAAGGAAAAACATGCCGTTTGTTGGTATAAACTGTGATATAAACAACAAAAGGAAATTGATCCGAGTGACAGAGTGTTGAAGAAACTCGAAAGTTCAAGTTCAGAAAAAAAAAAAAAAGTGGTCAGATATCAAAGTCGCAGTGAAAAGGCGAGTTGTAGCCCACCGTTTGAGTGGTCATATGGAACTTAATTGGGTACGGGTTTGAGGGGTAAGAATTAGGAACACAGTGGGGAAAAAAAAGCTTGAAATGTCCACTTTCATCACGTTGTTTATTTTGTCATTAAATTAGAATGCCATAAACTTAATCTTAAAATCTTTTAATTTACTCCAATCCCATCATAACTAAAGTAGCATGTTAAATGCTTCATATTGTATGCGTTTTGTTTGTACTCTGTGTGTATGAATCACTATGTACTTCTTAAAACAGGCTCTCTCTTAAACCGACAGGACACAGAATCCATTACATTCATGATATTACAGCTCTCTGAACAATGTAAATATTAAGATGTACTGTATACTTGATATGCAACATTTTTGTGTGTATGCACAGTTTATACACGAGGCCCCAGCTGAGTGAGAATTTGGAGCCGAGTTCAGCAAAGATCACCAGGGATAAGTGAAGAACAATTAAAAGTAAAGAAAAGATCTGAATTGCGTATTCTGTATACTGGAAGAAGAAACCTGGTATTTTCCTTTTCATTAATAAAATTTTATTTGAATCTGGGACTGTCTTGGTGTGGTTGTGTTCGAGGTTTGGGGCACTGTAATGCTCCTACTGCCCACAGTTGAAACAAGAAAAGTTTGTCACAGTGTCTAGTCCAGCCAGTCTCTTAGTAGTAGCCTCTTTTAATACTAATATTGAACTTTTTTCTACTGAATGATTTTAACCTTAGAATCAGGATTCAAATAAACAGAACAGGTAGGCTGCAGGTGATGAGTTGGCACTAGGACCAACTCTAGTCTTGCATCTAGTGCTATTAGGGTGAGCTCTACTTCTTCATGAAACAAAATAGTCTTAAGGCACTTTAAGAATATACTACAGTGGATTCAGAAAGTGTTCAGTGTAATAAAGCACAAAGAAGCTCAAAGTGTCTGGGCCACCCAAAGGAAAACACCATATGAAAAGAACGCAAAAGGCACTAAAGAAAACGTGTGTTAATGCAAAATCAAAATTGGTCCCATTGTGTTGGTCAAGTCTACCACAAAATGGTGAGGTTTCATTTATGGTGATTTCTGGGAGGAAGAGGAAGACACTGATGAAATGACCCCCCAAGTGAAATCATAGATGGTGGCACATCAATCTTTCTTTCTGCAGAGGGGAAAGAAGAGCGGTTATTGCTTAGCACCCTTGGTTGGGCTGGGGTAACATGTCATCATCTAAGCCTGTAAACTGTCCCCCATGTTGACATGTGTGATATCAAACAATGTGTTGTGTTGCAGATTTAATCACAAGTATTGCCCAGGATTGAAAATCCATTTGAAGGACAGATTAGAGATTCTTGTTTAATTGTGGCTGAATTACTCCCCTCCCTTAAAAGTCTAAAATTAAACCAACAGGGTAAAAGTTAGTTCAGGGTTTTACAGTTTATAGAATGTGATTTGTTTATTTGCCATATATATGCAATACTGCTGGTTTTATTCCATTATGCAGGCATTGGGAAGGAGGTTTTCAAACGTTAAATGTAAGTGCTAAATGTATCAGAAACTGTAAGTGGTTAAAATGTTGTTTGGATAACTTAAATGTGCAGTACTTGGTTAAAACGATAATGACGTCACACTGATTTGTAATTTTGATTAAGGACCCAGAGGGAAGAAGGGCTTTATTTTGGAGTTTCTGGGTTGAATAGCTTAAAATAAAACAGTTCCTCCTAAAGTCAAAGAGAATTATCCTTTTAACCTCAGCTTTGCTTATATTGCGAAGTTAGGAGTGTTACACACTCTTTGCACCATTGTAGTCTGGAGTGTCTACTGGCCTTGGGTCATTTTGCTAAAACCATTACACTTGCTAACCCCTACCATACAGCTAATCTCTTAAAGTATACACTGCAGAGGCCGGTATAAATTAGACATTAGCTAAACTTGATTCATCAAAAAAGAAATTGCAGACAGAGCTGATGCAATGCTTCTATTACAACTTGCAGACTAAGCGCAGTCCTCCTTGCTATAAAACATTTTGAAATTTAAGGAAACAACCCAGCACAGGACTAATCTGTTGAGAAATTGGCTGACAATAGTTGCAGAGCCAATAACAGACACAGTAATACTTTATCCTGGAATTCTTTAAAGTGGACATTGCTAGACTTGGTAACGGCCAACCCCTTACCCAGCCGGCAGCTATTCTTCCAAGACCTGTGGCCTGGATAAGTTACCAAGCCGTACCTCTAACAAATAAAATTTTCCCCACAAATCAACGGTGTAAACATAAGCACACAAAAGCAGATGATATGTAAAAATAAGTGAATATATTAAATGAAACAAAAAATGCAACTTTCACACGCAGAAAATAAGTATATATGTGAAGAGAAGGTGTGCGATACGGTTTGCTTATTTGCAGCTGGAGATCCACAAAGAAAGAAAATGAATCACATCAAAAGTAGTTTATTCCTGAGCTTTTAACTCCTGTCAGGGGTCTTCAGAGGGTAATGCTTAGGCTTACAAGAATCAAAGGCAACACAGGTGCAGGTCATAAAATTAGAATATCATGACAAAGTTGATTTCAGTAATTCCATTCAAAAAATGAAACTTGTAGATTAGATTCATTCATTACACACAGACCGATTTCAAATGTTTATTTCCTTTAATTTTGATAACTGACAACTAATGAAAGTCCCAAATTCAGTATCTCGGAAAATTAGAATATTGTGAAAAGGCTCCCCCACCTGGCACTCACTCCCTTATCGCCACATGGTGTCTGAAGGTGCAGCGCGCATCCTGGCCAAGTCAGGCGTCAGAATAGCACACAAACCCACTAACAATCTGCGCACGGTCCTCTTTAATGCCAAAAACAAGAAATCGACAGCAGAAACACGAAACGCAGCGTACAGCCTTCCATGCAGTGCGTGCTCGGCGGTATACATTGGACAAACTTCAAAAAGAATCGCAACACGTGTACAGGAACACCGCCAGAAGAAAGGACTCACTATCATTGATATATACGCACACTAAATCAACAGGGCATACATTTTAACTGGGACAATGTACAAGTAAAATTCAAGGCCAGTACGAAAAGTGGCAGAGAGCTGGCAGAATCCTGGTTTTCAAATGAGAACGCCATCAACAGACACTTGGACATAAATCCAGCATATGCAAACTTAACATATTCATAATAAACAAGACTTTACAACCAATACCCCCCACCACACTGACTTAGCCACCTAACGTTTGATAGATAGATATATATACACACACACACACGATATGTATAAACCATCACCAAAACAACACCATATATACAATAACAAACCCTCCCTTGTCCCAATAACATAAATGCAGAACACAAATAACAGTGAATGAATACGGAAAATGCCAATGATAGTAAACTTGAGTCCGAGTATACAACTGCCCTGAATATGGATGTCTGGTCGACAGATAAGTGAGGTGTTTGAATTTCCCGGAAAAAATGGAACGACCTCACCGTGAATCCTCGGCGTGTGGTGGATAATGTAGTCCAGCCCCGGGGTCTCTGGCGAGGATTGAATTGAAATAAGTCCGGCGCAATGAAAAACAAACTGGTATCAAGAGCGCGATGTGGGAAAACAGCAGGTAACGTTGGTTCATTGTCGTGAAAATGTAATCTCCATCTTTCTCCTTCCCCCTCTGTACCCTCCCGATTATTTATATAGTAATGGCTGTAATTGATTGATTGATTGTAAGCAGGTGCTTTCCATCTTGGGGCGGCGGTCTCTCTCCATCATCCCCCGCCCCCGTATTTACAGGGACGACATTCACTGATTCACACATTATAAACAGCAAACGGGACGATGAAAACAAAACGCACTCAGCACAAACATTGAAAACACTATTGCTATGTAGACCCGCTACAACTTGAAGAATTATAAAAGGTTAAAACAAAAACTAGTCTCATAACTAAAAAACTTTTTTTTTTTTCTGGTCACTGCACAAAGATTATACATTTGTTAATATCTTGTTTTGGTATGAATTTGTTTTACCATCTATTTGATTGGTCTTTTTTCTGTAACTACTCCATGAAACCTTGCCTAAATGCATGGCTGTCTTCAGAGATTAAGACTAATTTAAAGTGAAAATCTTATAAAAGTTTATATTTAAAAAATGTAATGAAAATAACACTTTGTTTTGATTATAAAACATACCCTAAAGTGTGGACCGTATATTTAGATGTTTTGTCCTTACTAAAAATGCTATATTCACAGTACTGTGAATATGTCAATATCTATTTGATGAGGTAGTTAAAATTAGGTCAGCAAACTGAACATTGATGTTGTTTATTAAAATTCTGACTTTTATGCATCTTAAACACATTACAAAAATTAAAAAAAAAAAAAAAAAAAAAAATCACCCAATAAGTTGTTTTTTTCCTTTTTAATTGGGGGAAAAAGAGAGTCTGACATTTGGCAGGGTTTCATTTGTTTCACATGATAAACACTTTTCACAACAAATACAAAGGAACAAAGTTTGCTGCTAAGTTAGACATGGTACACCTCCTCCTCTCTATCCTCCACTTGTTCTCCAAAGTCAGAGCCCAGTGTGTTTCTTTGAATAATCTTCCAGCCCATAAGCGACTTTCTGTTGGGGTCAAAATGATCTGAAACCGAAGGTGTAGGTAACTGTGATCTGAACAGTGATTCCCCTGTATCCCCTACTTTCTTGTCCGAATTTTCTCTGTTTATACCATATTGGAACACCTCAGCATAGCGTCTCAGTTTCTGAGCTGCATTGTCATTCCGGTCTTCCACCCTGGAACAACAAGAAATTAAAATATTTTGACAGATTTTAAAACTTGGTGCAGTTCAAGTCCAAAAAGGGGGAAAAACTATGTCTATGAGGATGTTGATGAAAACCATTTAAGCCTTACCTAAAGTACCATTTCTTATCTAGCCCATAATCCCCACCCCAAATGCCCAGTCTTGGCCACATGCATCGAGGTATCCTTCGCTCAAGCATGACTGTAGTTGCAACCACCTATTGAGAAAAAAGAGAATTGCCTTTTATTGGAAGGAATAAAATTATAGAGAAAGACAAAATATACTCTATATTCTATAGGTAGTCAAAAGCAACTAAAGCTTATTCAAATTTAAAAACCTGAAATTTTACAAATTATGAATACATCATTTTTTTTTTAAATAAATATGCAAATGTAGGTGGTAGAGTGGTTAGGGCTGTGGCCTCACAGCTTGGGCGCTGCGTTTGAGATGTTTGTGTGCTTTCCACTCCAGATATTCTGGTTTTCCTTTCACATCAAAGTCATGCAATGGGTGGTTCTATTCTGGCCATGTGCAAGTGTGGCCTGTGGTGGACTGGCACCAAGGGGTAGATTCCCACTTTGTCATTAGTATTGCTGAAATTAACACTTGTAGATAAGTGGAGTGAAAAATGGATGGATGTAAATTTACTCCACAGCATTAGTAACTGACAGTAATTAATGCTATGTTCTCTGTGACCAAGCATGCAGCATCGTTCCGTTATATATCTCTCTATTATAATAAAAAAATTTTGGGACAAGATGTGACTTTTTGAAATGAAGTCCTGCAAGACGGAGACTTTTAACATGAGATTCTTTCAAGTCACGTCATACTTACAACCTTTTGAAGCAAGTCCCACAAGACAGTGATTTTTGCCATTAGATTCTTTCAAGTCATGCCCTACTTACAACTATTTTCAAACAAGACCACGGTCATCTAACCTCTCAGTGGTGTGAAAGCTTTTGTCAGACACACATTCTGTGCTCTCAGCTCTTATAGATTTTGTCAGGACAATAATTTTATACGTTCGAGACACATCAACGACTAAGTGGAGAAGAAAGAGCAGGGACAAACAAAAAAAAAAATCGGGTAATTTATTAGACAGAAAGAAATTAAATTCACTCATGGGCAGTTTTACATTGCGTTGTCATGATATAAGGCCAAACATGGAATCAAAATTCAATGAGATCTTGAAGAAAAGTTAATTCCAAATATTGTTTTTGCTAGTTTTAAAGTAAAAGTGAAAATAATGCATATGTAACAATTCCCATTAAAATAACACTCTCTTTAAACTGTATATCCAGTTAACCAAACCTGGGGGTGGGCGAGCGAAGCAAGCGGGGGGGTGGAGCACCCTAGTTCTATAAAATAAAACAAACATTACTGCATAGAGCCATTTAACATTAATGTGTATGATGAATCGGTAGTCACCCTGAACTTTTAGCAGTAAATTCACAAAATGGCCAGATAGTAGAAATGCAGGGCCTTTAAATGTCTGCATCATTGCTCACTCACTCAATGTGTTATTCCAACCAGCCAGGTGATGTACTGTACATTAAAACAAGCTGTTGTGTACTTAATATGTAGAAGATGTAAGCAAAATGTACTACCTAATGATGGTGAATCTTACTATTTAATAATTTAGCTTTTGTAAAATAGGGGACTTTTCTGTTTTTGTTTCATAGTTTAGCACAGCCTTCAGCTTTGAAGAAGTACAGAAAAAAAAGAAAGCATTTATGATTTATTGCCTCTCAAATTGATTTATTGCTAGAGAAACTTCTCTAGGGATATCTGTAAGAACTCTTTGGAAGACACGTGTTTCTAAGAGGAAAAATCTTCTTAGACATTTCACTAAATAAATAAATACATACAAACTGGAAGAATAACAGAAAATTCCCAAATCCAGGCTGGAATTACTGTCAAGTGGGTCTAAATACTTGTGTCAATGTTGTATTTCACTTTATTTTAAATATATTTTCACTCTGTCATTTGGAGTTACTTGAAGTGGGGGAAAAAGGGAATTTAAACAATTACAGCAAAAAGGTTGCAAAATAAACTATGAATAAAGTGAAAGAATCAGAATATTATCTGAATCCATTGAATGTACTGTATACTGAGACTTTGAAAGAGGGCAGAAGTCCATGAAACTAAAGCTGATTAACTACCCATGACAATTTAATTCTCTGGAGTATACCTTGTTCTGTGCTCCAGTTAATTCTAATTACCATCAATCTACCAGTGATTCCATGGTCCACCAATCACTTTAGACTTGGTGATACTGGAACATATGATAAGGCTGGGACACCTTTGTCAGCTGAATCCATATATAATCACTCCATATTCACCTCCAGATAACCTCTATGGGAAAATTAGGTTTCTATTAGAATTTCAGATAAAGGATGGAATTTGGCTATTAAGAAAAATACATTCTTTTGTGCAAAGCATACTAAAATTCAACAAAAATTGTACATGGGACAATGAATGTTATTTAATTTTTTCTAAAATGTATATTGACCCAGATTGTATTGGTGAACACTGTCAACATGTGCCTGCCTTACTAAGGTCATATGTTTTTGAAGTACTCCACACCTGGACCATTTTAGCTAAAATTTTTGCATGGTTTGTGGGTCTAAAATCATCACCTATCCTTTAATATGAATATTTAGAGAACAGCAAATGAAAAAGCACAGGTATCCAGTACTTCACTCCTCATACAAAGTCTGATTTTGCATTATTGGAAGATTCCTAAAACACATTTTATAACTGCATGGGAAACCGATGTCATAACTAGTGGGAAAGTAATGTCTATGTTAAAAAAATAAATTATATCTCCAAGAAATGGCTCAAGATTTTCTCCAGGATTTATTTAATTTTTTTAAAAAGCATGTTGGGTCTTAATCTTTTACTAGGCTCACCCGACTTTTAAGTTGACCACTTCTTAAGGCAATTCAATATGTAGATCAATTTGATATTTTATGCAAACTGATTAATTTGGTTATATTGCATTTGAGCAGTATTACTTTAATACTCGTAGTTTGTTTTTTGTGATGAAATTTAAACTTTTTTTTATATATTGAGGTCGCCCTTTTGAACCCCCCTGATATTTACTACGCGGTGAGGCATTTGTACTCCATCAACATTATTTCCAGAGACATAATTTTGTCTATTTTTCCAGCGCATCGCGCACAAAAGCAAGGGAACGATGGGAGCACCAGAACTCTGCTCACATCATGTCGCTTCGTACCGCAAGCTGCAAGTAGTAAGTCTGTGATAAGCGGAATACCACTACGCTTTCCACTCACGAGACAGAAGGACAATCCCGACCGCTTTTATACAGTAAGAAAGAAGAAGATATCGCGCAGTCTGGAGTAGAAAATCATCTTTTACCTGGAAAAATGAAACTACAAATCCCATCGTGCATTGCGAAATGGATGGGGCGTGTGTGAAACTCCGTGCTACTCGTAGAGTCTGGAGTAGAAAATCATCTTTTACCTGGAAAAACAAAACTACAAATCCCATCGTGCATTGCAAAATGGACGGGGCGTGTGTGAAACTCTGCGCCTGCGTAGCACTCATGGGATGGAAGGACAATCCCCACCGCTTTTATATAGAAGGATAGCTTTTAGCCAACACATATATATTGATTAGCGGTGTTGGTCAAGTGGTTAGTGTGTTGGATTTTCTATCAAATGGCCAAAGATTCAAGACCAATGTAGACAATTTAAAAAAAAAATCATTTTTAATTAATATTGAAATTTTCTCAAATTATTTCAACATAACAGTTAAGCAGCATAGTTGAAGTGGTTAGCGTGTTGGACATTCAATCAAATGGTCAAAGGTTCAAGACCACACACAAACTCACTTTTTTTTTTTTTTTTTTCTCCCCCCACCAGTTTTTCTTCGTTTATATACAAATTTGGTGAAATACTCTTTTCAGTGATTTGGTGATATTGGCTCAATGGATAAAATGCTTTTCTAAGAAAGATTGAAGGTTTGATTCTCTAATAGACAAACTCATATTTCTAGTACTTCACATATGTAAGGTTTCACCGTGGTTAGGAATTTGTAAAATGAGCAATGAACATGAATGAATTTTACATTTCATTTTAAGATAGTGGGTTTGATTGCACTCTGTCTCTAATGTCATTTCTGTCAAATCACCTTTCCACCCAAGTCAAAGTTTTTGTAATGTGCCAAGGACTGTGTGGCATTAGGGTGGCTTAAAACTATGTTGGTCATATGTGACTAAAATGGCAGAAACCTATCCTACACACACACACACACACACACACACACACACACACACACAGGACCTGCTTACACACATTCACTCATATTAATCCACATGGAAACAAGTGTGTCCATATAGAAAATGCAGCAAGGCTAGGAATCTAACACAAACTTATGGAGCCATGTGGCTGTAATTCTATAATGCACCACCATGTCACCCAGTTTAAAATATTACCTGCAATAAATAACACAAATTAAAGTAGATTTATAATGTAACAATTGGTTTTGGCACTGCATTACATCCTACGCACATGTTATTACACTATGGGAGGTATTTTCTGCAAAAAAGGAAATGAAAAATTATAAAATGAAAATGCAATGTCTCTTTTCCAATTTCAAAGTCTACATGTAAGACTGCTGCAAAAATATAAACACCACTTGCAATTTCCAATGTCTACATGCAAGAATGCTGCAAAGATTAAAAATAAAATGAACTAACACCATTTGCAATTTCATTTTTAATGTTTGCACTTCAGTGTAAATAAATGTAAATTATGACATAAAGGCTAATTTTTGTCATGTTAAATATTGTAATTAAATAGCACATTAATTACTTCAGAACAACAATTAGGAGTGGTCTTCAGATTTTATGAGACAGTTTTGCGGTGAAGCGCACAATACGGAGATGAAAAGATAAAAATCACATGAATTAAAACACAGCCAAAGTGAGAAGTATTCTGTCGATTGAAGTGGCTACATCTACAAAGGACAGAGAATTCTGGGAAATCGAGATGCAAAGCCCCACCCATTGACCCACATTATTTGTATGTTGAGAACTTGAAAATCCATCCATTTATCCATCCATCATCCAACCCGCTGTATCCTAACTACAGGGTCACGGGGGTCCACTGCAGCCAATCCCAGCCAACCCAGGGAGAAAGGCAGGAAACAAACCCCAGGCAGGGCGCCAGCCCACCACATGGCACACACACACACACACACACCAAGCACACACTAGGGACAATTTAGGATCGCCAATACACCTAACCTGCATGTCTTTGGACTGGGGGAGGAAACCGGAGCACCTGGAGGAAACCCACACAGACACTGGGAGAACATGCAAACTCCATGCAGGGAGGACCTGGGAAGCGAACCCAGGTCTCCTAACTGCGAGGCAGCAGCGCTACCCACTGCGCCACCATGCCGCCAAAACTTGAAAATGAAAAGTTGAAAATGCAATGAGCAACAGGTGGCGCCAGAGCTTATTTGCATTTTACTTTTCATTTTTGCAGCTTCATTTCTGTTCAAGCTGTAAATGACATTGCAAAAACTGTTATTTAATTTTATTTGTAATTTTTGCATCATTATTGTGCATAAACTTATAAAAATTCAATCTCTCATTTGCAATTTCATTTTCATTTATATTTTTAATTTTCATTTCCTTTTTGTACAAAATACCTCCCATAAATACACCTATAAAACAGGAAAAGTGTGCACATGCAATGTTACAGGCAGTAAACAATTTAACCCAATAATGAGTGTTTAATTACAACACAATTAACCAAAAGCACTATATACAGTTATGTAATTTAATTAGAAAATTATACTTAGTTGAGGAAAAAACATTTAAAAAAAAAAATCAACATATGGTGATTTTACCTGGAGAGTAACTTAAAAAATGAGGTGATGTGTAATTTCCACTCCAATAAGAACTTCCCAATAGACTATTACTTTGGACTTGCAGTGTGGTTGAAAGGCACACCCCATCACTAACACTGACTCAGGAACACAAGAATTCTTCCTAATCCAATGCTTGTGTGCCCTACATGAACATGTCTTCCTGCAGCATTTGCCATTTGGTTGAAAAGTCCATTCATTGCAACTTTTGTTACAGTTTTTATGAAACAGTATTGACAACTGTTACAGGCTACTGGTGATTGTATAAATGCAGTAAAAACAATGTCCGGTGTATATAGCCTATACTAACAGGTAGGCAATCAGGATGAAAAAAGCCAAGACACATGCAAGAGGAAAATGCTTCATTGTAGATATTTTTAGGAGGACAAAAAAAAAAAAAAATCACAGGTAAATCCAATTATTTTTTCATGAAAATGTAGTGTATAACAAGAAGGAAGATCAAAACAAAATTGCTGTAAGCATTAAGAACATTACTGTACTAGGAGTAATTCATAGACTTAAAGAAAAAAATCTTTGAATCATGATTGAGAGGAAACAAAAAAAAAAAAAAAAAAAAAAAACCACTTTCTAAATTACCTGGGCTCTCCACAGCTCATCTCTTTCCTGTGCAACCCTCCACTGTGTGTCTGCCATCATGGCAATGAGCAGATTCATCATCAGCAGAAAGGTAAACACAGTTAAAGCTACATGCAGAATCTTCACAATACTTGGTGTCCAAACGCTGTAATTCATTGGTATGTCCAGCAACCCAAGAGATAACTCAAACTCCACAAAGAAAAGGGTTGGGAAATCACCAAACTGTGGATCTTGACTAGGGTCCTGTGTCATGTAAGGCATCCATAGAGCTGGAGTATTAAAAAAATAAAATAAGGTAAATTGAACTTAAGTAAAAATTGACTTGCCTCAAACATTTTAGAAATATATTTTTAATAAAACTGTAGTTGAGTAATTTAGACTACTTTGTGAGGTTATATTTATACACAATAACAATACCACTTTTTTGAACACCTGGATTACATCACAAAAGAACTACGTAATACTGTACTTGCAATACCAAGTCATGTTCTCACTCATATTGTGCTTTTTATAAAAAGAAACATTATCTTTCGACTGAAAAAGATAGAATATAGCACAGTCCTAAGGAATGAAAGAGTACATAACATACATATACACACACACACACCTCTTAATGTAAGATACTTCAGATAGTCTACACTCCAAGAAAGTTTGTGTTAGGTAAGGTTTGAATGTTCAGTTGTGGTTTTCTCACCTGTGCTGAAGCCAACCAGAGTAAAGCTCATAAGCCAAATAAAACAAAGAAGGTCACTGAATATTATCTAACAAGAGAAAAAAAAAAGAAAAAAGTTCTAAGAATAAATGCATACTATGCAAATCCAAAAAATAATCATGTATTTTATTTCCATAAAATGTTTTAGCAATCATCTTAATATTTGCAAATTAAGTTCAAACAGGATTGTGGGAAGTGTGCCATCCATAGTGCTTTCTCTGCTTTTTTTTTTTTTTTTTTAAATATATGTGTACATACATGGCAGACTATTACACATCTACATAAAAGGGTGCCTACTCAAAGATTCAATCATTGACACAAACAAGATAGATAAGTAATAATTTGCTTACCACTACTAAACTCTTTTGTTTAATATCTGTTTCTTAAAAAATAAAATCCACTCTAAAAATTTAATTTTTTATATTTTACTTACCCCATTACTTTGCAGTGTTAACAGTCCCCAGTTTAGACTGTTGCTCTTTAATTGCAAGCCAAATTATACAGAATTGCCTCAGCAATTTTACATTTTTAAAGGATAATTAACTGTCAGACAAGTGGATGTCTCTTCACCAATATTAATGTGTTTACATAGATAATGGTGTATCAACGTCTGTCAGTGCTTAGTTACGTCATTGGTTTTTCTGGCCAT
>JANRMT010062804.1:24891973-24930875 GCA_026402145.1 Polypterus bichir lapradei
AAAAAAAAAAAAAAAAAAAAAAAAAACACCACACACACACACACACACACACACACACACACACACACACCATAACCTCTAGAATACAGGGTAATGCTTAAAACCATTCCAAAAACCAAAAAATGATGAAAAATCAGTCAGGAATAAAATTAACCTGCAACTTATAAAATCAATAATGAATATTCATGGATTGCCCACTACTGAAACTTTACAAAATAAGACTATTAATTAAAAGTTAAAAATAAAATCATATCATTTTCATTATGAATACGGAGAAAAGCCTTCTAAAGATGCTAGATCTTTAGACAATAAAGAAACACTATTGAAGAAATAAACAATGCAGTTTGCATTAGAATTACAGAACACAGAGAAATGAGTTAAGAACCATTTTACACCTTTACCCTTTACTCATTGTAAAGTATTACTACATTAATGAAAATTATGCTACTGAAAATTAAAATCTATTGAATGCTACAGGCTCAGACAGCTAAAGGCCCAGTAGCCTCTTTAGCATTAGGTTTATCCCACTGATGTAAATTTCAAAGCTTCACCATAAAGTTATGTCCAGTATCTATTGCTTTATTGATACAAAATTTAGTACACCTTTCATGTGAAATTGTTTTGAGACAATCACCAACACAGAGCCCAATGTCATAATAGGGACACTAGAAGCATGTTTCTTTGTGCACTTTAGTTTTTCTGTTGCTTGTGCCTAATTAGCATGATCAACACACCCCTGACATAAACAACAGTGCTTAGGGGGTTAACATCTGTCTTGCCTTTCTATTTGATTGCAATCATTTTGCTTTCCCCCCCCCACGTACCTACTTGCTACAACAAGGAATCTTCAGGCATCTGAATTCACCAAGCATTTCATGGTGATTCAATTGTACAGTACCGTAGGCATCACTTTCACGATCTGTGTCAACATCCGATGACCAATTCACATTTTCCTCACTATTACTTGATTAAACGAATTGTTCAGTTTCAGTTTGCTCTAAAGCCGATTGTACAGCTTTTTATTTTCATGCCATTGTATTTTGGTTGAAGGCTCTGTCACACTCATGTGTACTGAGGAGTTACCTTACAGTGAAAAAACCCATAGTTATTCAGGTTTTTTTTTTTTTTGCAGCATGTTATTTCATCCTCTAAAACAGCAGCAGAACACGGTTTTGAGAATTGCTTGGGCTTAACACTGTAAAGCATGTTATACATCACCTTGAGTCTGACTTGATAATAATCATATTTACATACAGTATAATTCTGAACTTGAGCCATGCTTGGGGTAAACACCAAGGTGGTTAATGCCAGATTAGTTTATAAATGCAAGAAAAGTCCCAATATATGCTTGCCAGTTTTATGTACCATCCAAGCTCTAATCATCTATTTTAAGAGAAGAACTTAGGGGACAGGGAAGTCTCTCACACATACCTGCTACATGTTATTGAGAATATCTATAAAAATCTTGGGTTACAAGATTCATTTGAATAAAAGTGTTTTGTTTCCTGTGAACAACTTTGCATGTCATCTTAAATTAGATCACTTTTTTTGATCACTCTCACATCATGATAGCCTTAAGCAATGATGGGAATGGAAACATTTAAAAGAAATCTCAGATAAGGGTAAAATTCATATTCAAGAAATTCAAGTCATCCATAAAATGTATTCCTTCTTCAAATCTGTCCAAGGTATGCTGTAATTTATCTTAAAATTGTACACCACACATATACAACATGAAAAATTTAAATGTGGAACACTGAAGGATTTTTTCCCCCACTCGAGTGAATGTCTTCATTAATCCTTTAAACACATTTAAGTTTCACTGGATAAACCTAAAATAAATATCAAATGTATTTCTGCAAGGAATTTTTTAAAAAATAATTTAGTAACAGTTATTAATTCTGTTCTGCAATAAACATGGCATTACTCTGCTTAGCCTTTTTGAATTCTAAGTATAAAAGAAGAACTTTTGTTATATTTGGTTCAATGTTCAGCAGTCACTACTTGGGTAGGATCGAGACATTGAATGTGGACTTTGAATTTAATTTTTGATTGAAATTTTGATTCAAGAATAATTTTTGCAATGTTTTACTGGTTGTATTTGGACTTACCTGTAGTCTACTTACTGTAATGTTATTTATAAGAGCAATAAAACTTGGAGAAAAAAAATTAAGTGTCGTTTACTTAAAATTAATAAAAATAAAAACCAAATTCACCTTTCAAGAAACAGTTTGAAAGTTCTTTACAATCTGACAGGAATTATTTTTGCTGTCTTCAGATAATCAAGCTTGCCATTATTTTGTATACTAAATTGTTCAAGTGATAATATTAAACTACTCTCTCTCTCCTTGGAGTATAAATGTGTATAATGACCGGTTTTTAAATAAAACATACTATAATATTGTATATCTTACTGACATGCATTATAGTGAAGCAGTTTTTCCAAAATAATAAAAAAAAAAAATCAAAATTTTAATTTTAGGTATAAAATTTATTTGGAGGCTTTCTCTTACCTTCTGTATCACTATAACATATGGCCCCAACATTTCAAATCCTCGAGCAAAGTACAAGATGTTACACCAACACAACACCAGTGCAATTGCCATCACTTCTGTTTCCCCATTTGAACTGGTTAGCCTAAGAATTAGCAACAGAAGTACCAAAGAGGCATAGGTGATACTGTGAAAAAAAGAAAATGTGCATCATTAAATATATTAGATATAGATAGATAAGATAACTAGATCTACAGTATATATTAGATATAGATGGAAAGATATTTTTCTATATATACAGGAAACAATCAAATCACTTAATATCTTAGAGCAGGGATGTCCAACTCCATTCCTGGTGGGCCACAGTGGCTTCAGGTTTTCATTCTAACCATCTTCTTATTAGTGAGTCATTTTTGCTGCTGATTAACTCATTTTTCCTTAATGAGCAGCCAAATAATAATGAGACACAAAACAAGCCGCTACATGACCAGCTAACCTGAAAATAAAGAAAGGCAAAGGTCTCGGTCACATTGGTGTATTCAGGTCACCAAAACATCTTGACGGTCTACTGTGGCAGAGTGGGAACAGCAACAAGTCATTGTATTAATAATGGCTTTGATTAACAGCAAGAACTGGTTTCTCATTAAGAAACTGGTTGGAGTGAAATTGGCTGGAGTTTGACCTTCCAATTTAGCTGGTCATCTGTTGGCTCGTTTCTGTTTGGCTGCCATTTAATGAGGAAACAAATCAATTCAGAGGACTGAATCCTTAACACTAGAATTACCAAAGCCTACAAAAAAACTCATAATCCTGGCCCAGCTTAAATCCCTTTGCACCTCTCCTTCAGCGTCTTTTGTGTTGTAAATGTGTTGATCAGCGCAAACAAGCAGCCTGCTATCCCATCCCCCAGCCCACTGCCGCAGCTCAATTCGCAAAGAAGGTTCTAAGTGCTCAGTGTTTCTTGGAATGAAGTGCTTGGAGTTGTAGAGGGTAAATCATATATCGTCATTTCGAATACATGCATTTCACGTGTGGTCCAGGTCTACAATGATCTATATAAACACTGCTAAAACAGAAATGTCGTTCATGTTTTAGTAATACATGACAAAATGTAGGCATGAAGTGTATAATATGTGAACCCTGAAATCCAAATATCAAATAAACACTTTCACAAAAGGTACAAGTATAATACAACAGCTTCTGTAATCAAGAGGTTGCCGGTTTGATCCTGGCTGCATCACAAATTTACCGTTTTGAATAGTGAGCTGCTCTTATTAACATTATACAATAAACAAAAACATACATTTGATGTGCATCTGTAACAGCCAGGGTAAATTTATAGTACTTGTAAAAGCATTTTTTTTCCACTTTTATTCTCTCAGTCATGATCACAATACAATCCCCCCAATTCTAACCCCCCTCCCACCCCAGATCGGACTGTGAATGGAGTTTTGAGATGATGATCGGGGATAAAAGCTGACACAAACACTGGTGAATCTGCCTTCTTGGTATCTCATTGTCACTTGACAATTTTTATGTTCAGTTTTATTGAGAGTTCCTGCTCACGCTGAATTAGTATGGTCCATGATGTTCAAAGCCGCACTGACCAAAAAAAAAAAAAAAAAAAAAAAGAGACATAAGTATATATTTTCAATAATTAATGTTATGACCTGTATAGTACATTTCGAAAAACATTGTGGCACTGATGCAAAGTTATTCATATTATTCATGTTCATTTGCATACCTTTATGCGGTTGTAAACAGTGACTGCGTTTGTTTTGTTTTTTTTTTCTCCCTGATCTTGCCCAATCTCCACATTTTGGTGCATGGTGGCGTTTTTGTACTCCAGGACATGCAGAGGAAAGAATAGTAAAGAGAGGTCAGTTCCACGCTATATACAATCATCCTTCCTACATTTACGACACGTGTACCTGTTGAGATGTGCACAATTCTTTCTATGCTGTGGTTCCTATTACATTGAAGGAGCACCTGACACTGAGTTTACTTTCCTGGGGGAAGCGATGGTCTTGAAATAGAAGCTTGTCAATGTTGCATCCTCTTTTTCCAATCACCTTGTCTTGTAAGAAGTGATGACAAAGTTCCTCTGCAAGGTGAGCCAAGAACACTCTTCTTTTCTCAGTGGATCCCATACTTGCCTTGCTCAGTACATGTGCATTCATCGTCACCAGGTCAAGCATGTTGTAGCACACAGCAACCAGCCACCTGCGTGTTCAATACATTTACAACACAAAAGTCGCTGACGGAAAGGTGCGAAGGGAGTTTTATTCCATAGGCTTCGGTAATTCTAGTGTTAAAAACAGGGCTAATAAAATGAATGGAAAAAGAGTTCATTAGCAGTGAAAACTGCACATTGATTAGGAAAAGGGTTAGAATGAAAACCTGCAGCCACACTGTGGCCCACCAGGACCGGAGTAGGACACCCCTGTCTTACAGCATCATAATTATGTGATATGTTAAATAAACAGATTTATTGCTTTGGATGAGATACAGTACTTGACAATAAAATTACCAAAAACATATAACCAAAAGTTGAGTAAATCTTACATTATAACATGAAAAGGACCCCCAAGAACAGTCTGTCCAAAATATCTTGCAGCTCCAACTCTTAGTATGTCTGGGATCTAAAAGAGAGAAAAAAAAAAAACAAAAAAACACAACAACAAGCTATCAATTTTTTTTTAAAAACCAAAGTAAAAAAGTAGCTTTTAAAGATGAAAAAAATACAACCATAAGTCCCCATCAATATTATCTATTTTATAGTATATTAATGCATTCTAGTTACATTTAAAATTAGCAAGCAGCAGAAAGTGTAGGCTTTAATGCTAAACTAGAGCATCTTTCATTCATTCTGTAAGCCTGCCTATTCCTGCTCTGGTTGTAAAAGCAGGACCTCTGCAGGACCACTGGCCAATCTTCTAAAATATTTGTCATTATATAAAGCACTGCTATGTTATGAAGGAGCAAGCATTTAAACTCCTGAAACAAGAGAAAAATACTGCAGATATCGTTAGGTACATATTGAAAATAAGATTGTCTTAGGAACACATGAAATGTAGGTACATGTATTTCAAAATAAAAGTTTTTTCTAGTGGGATGAAGGCTGGGGCTCTTACCCAGCCGGGACGTTCAGCAATTTTTCCTCAGGATGAAAGAGGGCAGTCCCCATGGCTTGTTATGTGCCATAGGTTTGGAGTATGGAAGCTAAGCCCTGCTGGGGAGCATGGGGAATGGCTGAAGCCACTTCTGTTGGACTGGGTGCTCTGTAAGAGGAGCTGCCTCAACTCCATTTGAGGAGCCTGAGCTGGGAGGAGAGGAATGAAGTATAAAGTGTATATCGTTTGGGACTGTGCTGTACTGGATCGGTGGTGGGAAATGGGAGAAGAGTGTTTCCCCCTTAGAAAAGAAGCCTGTGTTGTGCTGGGACTTGTGCCTGTTTCTGTTGTGTCAGGTGTTTGGGGAGCTGTGCATCCCCAGTGGTCACACTATATAAATATGAAAACTTGTGTGTATTAAAGTCAGACAGCAGACAAAAGTGCTAATTTTTTAGTTTTTCAAAATTTTACAAAAGTCTCAATGAATTCAGAAACAAATGTTATCTTTTACATGATAGTGCTGGTTTGAATGTTAATTCAAGACTTAGTTTTCATGACTGTAAAAAATACAAATAAAAAGACTCAATTACTAGGATTAAAACAGTCTCACATAAAGTGCATTTTCTAGTCAAATGTGATTCTGTTTCTTTAACAATTTATTTTGGTACAGATTACAAAATCTTACAAGTTAAGTTAATATTTAAATAAGCAAAAGCTACTTTTATTATGGAAGAAGATGATCCGCTGTGGCAACCTTTAACGGGAGCAGCCGAAAGAGAAAGAAGAAGAAAAGCTACATTTATATAATATGGCTAATATTGTTTTTTCTTTACAGTTTCCTAGGGAGAAAAGAAACGAGAAAAAAGTTTTTATCCAGGAAAGTGACAACACAAAGCATTAGAACAAACACTAAAGAATAACTTTGAAATTAAAATCAGCAAGCTTTGCTATGCTGTAGCCAAAAAAATTTCCAAGGTTTAGTAAAAGTGATTCTGCAGTACTTTAAACTTCAAATATGCTTTTAGAATAGATATGTACATTAGAAAAAAATGCAACTACAAAGGAGTATAACTATTGCTAATCATTATGTACAAAAGGAGTACATAGTAAAGTAGATCAAGTTTGCATTGAAAAGACACCAATGGCCACTCAAGTTCAAAGCCAGTCGTTTTACTTTGTTGTTTCTCATAAGACCACCAACAGTCATTTCACAAATGCAAATATAGGAAAACAAGACTGCTTAATCTAACTTTACACTTTAGCCATACAGTATATAGCATTTCTAATCCAGTGAACATAATATCCCCGATTCACAATGTGGCATAGCCCTCAAACCATAAATTTAAACAGTGCAGTAGGTGCCCAGGAATCAAAAGCATCATAGAGTATCATGACTGAGACTCTTGGGGTTATAGAATTGGCTTGTGTCCACTATTTCAGAAAATAACGGGCAAGATAATGGATGATGCGGAGGAAATGGCCAATAATTTAGCAGTGTTTGTCGGTCATGTGGGGCTCAGAAGCAGGTGGAAGTAGCAATATTTTACACACTGTTGGACTGCAACCAAAAACCAATAGTGAGGCTAAATGTGCCTGGGCCATGTCAATAAAGGACTTTAAAAGGCAAGGATCAGAAAGAAGCCATCTTGTTATTACATTAGCTTAAATATTATACCAGAAGAAAAAACTGTTTACAGTAATATTGTACAAATATAAACCATGACTTCATAGACACATGGGTATCAGCCAAAGGACAGGACACAATATCCTTTATTAAAATCTAATTAAAATTTGTCCTGTTTAAAGGGGAGTGGGAATTCCTATTTCTGAACAATATACATGCCGCCACTCTCTGCTGCCAAAATCTGCATTGCATGAACTACATTTGTTTTCTATGAAAGTAGAACATCAACCACCAGCAGAGTATACTGCATAGACACTCCGAACACACCCGGAATTCCTCCAAGTCAGAATATCGAGCTCTCACAGTATACTTTAATAATTCATCAGGTTCCCTACAGACCATAGATTTCAAAATTCTTTCAGTCCATGAAATAAAATGAGATCCTAAAACCTAGTTTCATGTTTTAAGAGATCTACAATTAGCATTTTATTGGCAATATTTAATATTTGGAAATATTATAGATACTTTTGACAAATTACAGAAAGATTAGCCTCTAATCTCAAGCAGGTTAGAAAGCAGTAATAACACAAAACTGCAACAGACCCATAATTTTACTGTAATTTGTGATAACATTGTTGGGATAGTTTTTGTTGCTAATAAACTGCTTAAAAAAATGAAAGGAACACTGAGAAAACAGCAGATCTCAATGGGGAAAAAAAAATCATGCTGGATATCTATACTGATATGGGTAATGTGTTAGGAACGAAAGGATGCCACATCATTTGATGGAAATGAAAATTATCAACCTACAGAGGGCTGAATTCAAAAAGACACTATGAAAATCAAAGTGAGAAAATGCGGCAGACTAGTCCCTTTTGCCAAAATTTCATTGCAGCAACTCAAAATCGTACTCAGTAGTTTGTATGGCCCCCACGTGCTTGTATGCATGCCTGACAACATTGGGGCATGCTTCTAATGAAACAACGGATGGTGTCCTGGGGATCTCTTCCCAGATCTGGACCAGGGCATCACTGAGCTCTTGGACAGTCTGGGGGGTAACCTGGCAGCGTCGGATGGGCTGAAATATAATGTCCCTCAGGTGTTCTATTGGATTTAGGTCAGGTGAGCATGGGCGGGGGGGCAGTCAATGGTATCAATTCCTTCATCTTCCAGGAACTGCCTGCATACTTTTGCCACAAGAGGCCGGGCATTGTTGTGCACCAGGAGAAACCCAGGACCCACTGCACCAGCATAAGGTCTGACAGTGGATCCAAGGATTTCATCTCAATACCTAATGGCAGTCAAGGTGCTGTTGTCTAGCCTGTAGAGGTCTGTGTGTCCCTCCATGACCATCACTGACATACCACCAGACCAGTCATGCTGAACGATGTTATAGGCAGCATAGCATTCTCCACGGCTTCTCTAGAACCTTTCGCGTCTGTCACATGTGCTCAGAGTGAACCTGCTCTCCTCTGGGCACCAGTGGTGGACCTGCCAATTCTGGTATACTATGGCAAATGCCAATCAAGCTCCACAGTGCTGGGCAGTGAGCACTGGGCCCACCAGAGAATGTCGGGCCCTCAGTCCACCCTCAAGAAGTATGTTTCAGATTGTTTGGTCAGAGACATTCACACCAGTGACCTGCCTGCTGGAGGTCATTTTGTAGGGCTCTGGCAGTGCTCATCCAGTTCCTACTTGCTGAAAGGAGCAGATTCCGGTCTGCTGATGGGTTAAGGACCTTCTATGATCCTGTCCAGCTCTCCTAGAGTAACTGCCTGTCTCCTGGAATCTCCTCAATGCCCTTAAGACTGTGCTGGGAGATACAGCAAACCTTCTGGCAATGGCATGTATTGATGTGCCATCCTGGAGAAGCTGGACTACCTGTGCAACCTCTGTAGGGTCCAGGTTTCATTGACTTGATACTATACTCTGATTAAGAAGTGTTCCTTTAATTTTTGAGTAGTATACAAACAAATGTATAAGCCAGTATAACAGAGTGAATAAAAGTCATAAAGTAAAACCTCACTTCTGTCTACTTTAATACAATTTAGTTTCCTTAGAAAGAACAGATGCAACAAGCCCGGTCAACTCTGACTCAGTATGAAGTATATTGGCCACTTTGAACCATATTGAATTGTCTACTCCGTTTGATTTTCTTTTGCTGTTTGGTGACTAAGCACTTTACGGAGAACACCAGTGCAAAAAGGTTTTAAAAAGTCTTCTGCATTTCAAACATTAAAAATGATGGCATGCTCATACTCCTCTTTTCCACAGATGCTGTACTTCTGCCAATTGTGTAGGGGTTATCTAAGTTAATAACTGACCTCCTGACAACTTCCATGGGGTAAACAATCAGGAATTCCTGGCACTGGCCCTTTAGCATTTTGTGGGAAAACAGTTAATTCTACCAACCCAGAAATCACTCTCCTCTACAGAGATACCTTTGCCTACAGCTCTTCCAGAACATCATGTCTTACTGGCACTACTTTCTCCTAGTTGCTTGAGACTTCCCACAATGGCATACCAAACCACTCTAATCTTGCCAATGTGTGTCTCTTCCATCTCTCATAGGATATTTTACCTGAAAAGATTAAATCTTGTGGTGCCCTTTCCCTTGACAACCTTTTGCCTTTGTGGCACCATTTCCAATGGTCTTTATATTCAGCCTTTATCTTAGCACAGGCGGAGACAATACTATTAAATAGTTGTACTTCATTTGAATTTTATTGGCTTTAGTTTTTTCTTTGTATTAGACAGTTTAAAATGAAAAATGTGTTTAATCGAAATTAAAAAAAAAAAAATCAAAATTACATCATTTAAAAAAATTGTATCCAGCCCTTTCAACATAAAGACTAAACACAAAAATATTGATAATTTTTACATACACTTGTAGCTTGTTTTTCAAGATCCATGTACAATTTTCGGAAACAGGAATAATATTATAGCAACCCAAGCCATTTTAAACACAAACATGACTTCAAGGATAAGATTGAACACAACTATTTCCTACAATGATTTAATTTAGCTTTTCCTTTCATATATCTTCAAAGTCACTTAATTCAAGTCAGGGCTGACAAGGCTAGAACCAACATTGGAAGGAGTGCCAGTTCATCTTAACATGCTACATCATTCTTTAAAAATTGGGCATCTTGAATCCTTGATTATGAATTTGGGAAATTTAAAAGTAAAGTACCTTGCATTGCTCTGCTTTTCTAAAATGTGCTTAAAGCCCTTTAAATTTCATCAAAAACAATTGCATTTTGTTTCTTCAGAGTTGTTGCACAGTATTGAATCAAAATTCAATATATACAAAGTGAACTTCACTTCTCCTTAAAAAGAAAATTGATATTGAAAGAAAGAGGACAAAAGTAAAATGTGACTAATGGTGATGGAACTAAGTGTATATATACTCAGCAAAAAAAGAAACGTCCCCTGACTTTCAACAGTTTTTACTTTCAGTAGACTTAATGTGTAAGTATTTGTATGAACACTAAAAGAGTCAACACCATAAGACATAAACTAAAAATGTTTCACAATGTGTCCCTGAATGAAGGGAGGCTCAAAATCAAAAGTACCAGTCAGTATCCGGTGTGGCCACCAGCTGCTTGAAGTACTGCAGTGCATCTCCTCCTCATGGACTGGTCCAGATTTGTCAGTTCTTGCTGCGAGATGTTACCCCACTCTTCCACCAAGGCACCTGCAAGTTCCTGGACATTTCTGGGGGGAATGGCCCTAGCCCTCACCCTGCGATCCAACAGGACCCAGACGTGCTCAATGGGATTGAGATCTGGGCTCTTCGCTGGCCATGGCAGAACACTGACATTGCTGTCATGCAGAAACTCACGCACTTTTTGCCACTCCTGTCTGGTCCAGCGAAGGTGGGTTTGTGCCCATAGGCGGCGTTGTTGCTGGTGATGTCTGGTAAGGACCTGCCTTACAACAGGCCTGCAAGCCCTCAGTCCAGCACCTCTCAGCCTATTGCGGACAGTCTGAGCACTGATGGAGGGATTGTGTGACTCGGGCAGTTGTTGTGGCCATCCTGTACCTGTCACGCAGGTGTGATATTCGGATGTACCGATCCTGTGCAGGTGTTGTTACACGTGGTCTTCCACTGCGAGGATGATCAGCTGTCCTTCCTGTCTCCCTGTAGCGCTGTCTTAGGCGTCTCACAGTGTGGACATGGCAATTTATTGCCCTAGCCACATCAGCAGTCCTCATGCCTCCCTGCAGCATGCCTAATGCGCGTTCACGCAGATGAGCAGGGACCCTGGGCATCTTTCTTTGGGTGTTTTTCACAGTCGGTAGACAAGTCTCTTTAGTGTCCTGCGTTTTTAGAACTGTGACCTTAAATGCTTACTTTCTGTAAGCTGTTAAGGTCTTAACGACCATTCCACAGGTGCATGTTAATTAATTGATTATGGTTAATTGAACATGCATGGAAAACATTGTTTAAACAATTTACAATGAAGATCTGTAAAGTTATTTGGATTTTTAAAACATTATTGTTGAAACACACAGTCCTGAAAAAGGGGCGTTTCTTTTTTTGCTGAGTATATTTTTAACATGCCTGCAAAGTTGACAGCATGCTCTTGAAAATGTTTTTGAAAGTTTCCTCAGTTAAACGTTACAAATATGCATTTTTAGTTTTGCATTTTCCATTGAGGCAAAAAGAATAACCAATACTGGTTCGTTGGTTTAGGAGGTACTGTATACATAGAGATACAGGCACACATGACTATACAATTTGTGAAACAAAAAAAAAACAAAAAAAAGTCTACCTCCAAAAGCAGAATAACCACAGCTCCAGTTACACTGATTATTTCCCCAATCAGTCTTAGGTGATCATTATAGGTTACATAGCTTTCCTGAGAGAAAAATAAATAAATGATTGATTTTAGGTCAGTTTTAAAAATGAGTGAAGCTATGGTTTCTCTATTACTGTTATCAATACAAGAATTACCTGAAGGGTTTTCTGTACGTAGAGAGTCACGTCTCTTGGATCTGTAGCATTGTCTGTGCGTAGTTTGAGGGGTCGGAAAATGCAGCAGAGTGTGAAGCAAGTAATATAGACCAGATATAGAAGCATCAAGAACCAAAAGTAGTGCTTGCCATATTTGTTCCATTTAAGCTTTACCAATTGATTTAATGGTGTGACTTCAAGAATTCTTCGAGCCTGTTAGGCAAAGTAGTGTAAAAATGAATAGAATTAAAATGGGTTCAGAGGTAAATGGAATTTCCATATCAAAGAGAAAGAAAGAACAGAAGCTGTACAACAAACTATTTCACAAAGAATTTTTTTTATTAATAACATCAGTAAGATAATAGTGTTAAAATAAGTTCAACACATTTTTTCTAGGTTTTGTAGAAGTTTTGGGCCATTCTTCAAAGAGAAGATGTAATATTGTAACTAAAATTAGAGGGGAAAAAAAAAAAAAAAAAAAATCACATTTGACTTGTGGAGGGTGGCTTAAGAATTTGCAATGAGCAAGCACTATAGTGTAAGTTATCGTAATTTTTTTTTGTGACAATGTTTTCCCATTCAATCTTCCTTCAAATAATGCTATTAGTTTTTGGATTTACAATTACTCCTAACTGCACATCTATCAAGTAAGAATTTTCTCTCCAGTCTAATCTGTAAAATTAATGTACCTAATTATATAACCAGTTTAGCTCAATTCATTTTTGTTGGGGGAATGGTCTGATTTTTATGAATTAAATGTTTTTCAGTAAGGCCTGAAAAGAATATTCATTGATTCATAGGTTTGCTGAGGGGCAGAATCATGAACATGCAACCAACTGACCCAGGTTAATCAAACTAACCGACGTGTATTTGTGAAATAGGAGGACACCAGAACATCAAGAAAAGCCACATGAACACTAAGGGAACGTGCATATACTTTACAATGAAAGGGAATGGACAAGGATCAGAATCAAAATTAGTACAATTGTTGCTGCTGCTTAGAGGCTCCGTTATTTGTCATAAAGAAGGGGAGCCTAATGATTTATAACTACATGGTATTCTCACCTTAAACACTGGCAGAATAGATTGCTGAAAAGATATGTTGAAAGATCAAGTAAATACAGTGGGTACGGAAAGTATGCAGACCCCCTTCAATTTTTCACTCTTTGTTATATTGCAGCCATTTGCTAAAATCATTTAAATTAATTTTTTCCCTCATTAATGTACACACAGCACCCCATATTGACAGACAAAAAAAAAGAATTTTTGAAATTGTTGCAGATTTATTAACAAAGAAAAACTGAAATATCACATGGTCCTAAGTATTCAGACCCTTTGCTCAGTATTTAGTAGAAGCACCCTTTTGAGCTAAGACAGCCATGAGTCTTCTTGGGAAAGATGCAACAAGTTTTTCACACTTGGATTTGGGAATCCTCTGCCATTCCTCCTTGCAGATCCTCTCCAGTTCTGTCAGGTTGGATGGTAAACGTTGGTGGACAGCCATTTTTAGGTCTCTCCAGAGATGCTCAATTGGATTTAAGTCAGGGCTCTGGCTGGGCCATTCAAGAACAGTCACAGAGTTGTTGTGAAGCCACTCCTTCGTTATTTTAGCTGTGTGCTTAGGGTCATTGTCTTGTTGGAAGGTAAACCTTCGGCCCATTCTGAGGTCCTTAGCACTCTGGGGAAGGTTTTTGTCCAGGATATCCCTGTACTTGGCTGCATTCATCTTTCCCTCGATTGCAACCAGTCGTCCTCTCCCTGCAACTGAAAAACACCCCTAAAAACCTTCTCCAGAGTGCGAAGGACCTCAGACTGGGCCGAAGGTTTACCTTCCAACAAGACAATGACCCTAAGCACACAGCTAAAATAACAAAGGAGTGGCTTCACAACAACTCTGTGACTGTTCTTGAATGGCCCAGCCAGAGCCCTGACTTAAATCCAATTGAGCATCTCTGGAGAGACCTAAAAATGGCTGTCCACCAATGTTTACCATCCAGCCTGACAGAACTGGAGAGGATCTGCAAGGAGGAATGGCAGAGGATCCCCAAATCCAGGTGTGAAAAACTTGTTGCATCTTTCCCAAGAAGACTCATGGCTGTATTAGCTCAAAAGGGTGCTTCTACTAAATACTGAGCAAAGGGTCTGAATACTTAGGACCATGTGATATTTCAGTTTTTCTTTTTTTAATAAATCTGCAACAATTTCAAAAATTCTTTTTTTTGTCTGTCAATATGGGGTGCTATGTGTACATTAATGAGGGAAAAAATTAATTTAAATGATTTTAGCAAATGGCTGCAATATAACAAAGTGAAAAATTGAAGGGGGTCTGAATACTTTCCGTACCCACTGTACATTCCTAAGCACATAGAAACAGGAGAGGTTTAATAATGACAGGCAAGTAAGTTTACATTTTTGGGAATGATATGAGAGGACATTTCTGTGAAACCAAGCATTTGAATACAGTTCTGTTCATATAATGAATTTATAAGAAAAAAAAAAAAATTCAAGTAAATGTGTAGCACAAACCCTAATGAAAAAAGTGGGAAAATAAATAAATTGTGCAGGACAAATATATTAGCCAATAACCTATTTGCATTGTGACTTTCACTGCGCAATTCTGCAGGGCAGGGAAAAAAAAAAATGTAGAAGTTGATTTTAATTATCTTACCACGTTCAACATAAGCAGTTCACAATATTCATTTACCTCTCTTTTTTCACTGCAAACAATAAGCTCAAGAATTGAAGATTCATCTGCCCATGAGTCAATTTCTGTGAGATCATACAGGTAGGAAGAAAGTGGACCATAACACCATTGGAAAACACGACGCTTGTTCAATATGTGCTGGAACATCTGGTGAAATTAGTATGAAAAAGGAAAAATGAGCGCAGTGCACATTTAAGAAAAAAAAAAAAAACAACAAAAAACAACCCTATCATCACTAGCTTAGATACTACATTTATACAAACACAGAAAATACATGCAGTCACACAAGCTCCTAGCCCCTGGCATGACAGATGTTCAGTATGTGACTGAGAAGCAAATAAACAGCTTGTTTCTGACCTTAATTTTCAGTTTAATGAAGAATCTTCTAATTTGCTATGCAAAATTGTCTGCTAGTCTACAACAACATAATTCCTCAACCTGTGATTCACAAAGTATAGCAAGCACTATCTTGGGGTTTGACTTCCTTCCAGTAATCACGCAACTGACCAGGAATTATACTGCAGAATAATATAAAATGTAATCCATTTATCCTGATGTGGTATGATTTTAATCCGCTTTTTATGATAGATTATTAAGAGTTGTTGGGTATGTGGACAGTATGAATTCTGAAAACTGCATTTCTTAGAACAATGCATGATGTACACAAGAGTTGCATGAAAAGCAAATTATAGTTTAAATTGAATAAAAGTATCCTGTGTGTTGTTTTGTAGTGTATTAGCGAGTTAAGCAATTTGCACTGGTTTAGTCTCCATTTATTTATTTATTTTTTTTAAGATACAGATATTTCATAAAATGTACCAACATGCTTTCCATCATGCCAATGTAAACATTTCTGTACTTGATTCACCCCAAAGTACATTTCCGAATAAATTTTGAGTATAACAGTCTGAATTTAAAACTTTTTAATCTTCAGACAAAACGAAGCAAGTAAAAAGCAGAATGTATACTGATGTGCCTCTTTCACCAAAATTACATAATTTTGCTCCACTTTGTTCATGAGGCATTGTTTGTTCTATCTCTTGAACTAACTCATAGTTGGTGAATATGATATACCAGCCATGGTACCTGTCGAAGACTTACCAATTTGAATGACCAAAATGACCAATCACAGCAAAGCCAAACTGATCAATCAGATTGCTCTGAGTAACTGGATACACAGACTCTAGTATTTTATTACATAGTAGAACATTGGTAGAATAGGAGAGAGCACACCGATTTATTAAACAGTCTTTTTTATGTACCTATTCATAGAACCAGTTGCACACCAGTGAATCTATATACTGAACAATGATCAACTGTAATTTGGTATATATTCTATCATTATTTGAAGAGACTTTGCTATTTTCATTTTTATTCACTAACTTGCAAATACTTAAAATACTAGGCCAGCACGTGCATAGGTGTGAAATGCTTGAAAATGTTAATGGAACATCAAGACTGATATTAATGGAATTAATGATACCTGGAAGAAGCATATGATGAAGCTGCTGAATGAGAAGAACAAATGATATTCATTGTGAGAAAGCAAAGGCAAAAAGTCATAAGCTTTCAAAAGTGGAAGTCACAAAAACACTGAAAATAAAGAAGATTAGTAAAACTTGACTGGTGTGGTGTTAGAAATGTTGAATGCAGGGAACGTTCTTGGGGCCTCATGAGTGGTTTCCACGCACAGATCGCTATCTATAAAAATTTGGCGTAAAGCCAGACACATTCTCATGTCAGCTCAATCCATTTTCAGCTCGGTTTTGCAAACTGGGGCATCCAACATCAAAGCAGTGCACTTTTCCTTTGCGATTTCCCTTTATTTTTTAGATTCACATCCCTGACATGGCTTTATCAAATACACTGAAATTTACCGCATATCTCTCTATTATAAAAAAAATCCTGGAGAGAAACAGTAGGTCGATGAGACATGATCTTCACGTTAAGATCACGGAAGACACTTAAGACTTGCGAGACTAGAGAGATTGGCCACGGAGTGTCTCACGGGGACCTTAAACATGAGACTTTATGCCAAGAGATTGACCCAGGATCGTCGTGTGATGACGTAGAACATGAGATTCTTGCAAAACATGCCCTACTTACAAATAAATAAGAGCAAGGGCAACCAGCAACACACTCAGTCATGTTTTGGCTTTGAGCACACACAGATCCAGGGTTCTCCGCGCATATAAAGCGTATAATCACAATACGTTATAAATGAAATGTAGATGACTAAGCGAAGAAGAAAGCAGCGCAAAGAAAAGAGACTCAAGTGTTGGAGAGACAAAAGAAAAAGAATAATCTAGGTGCAAATTCAGAAAATAAGGAAAGTAATTATCAGCCTGGAACAAGTGGAATTGGCGGGGAAAAAAAAAAAAAAAAAAAAAAAAAAGCACGTCCAATCCAGATGTTGGCGCTATACACATGCAGAGCAGGTTAGAGATTATGAAAGCAGTGGAATTCGAAAAGCTCAAAAAAAAAAAAAAGTTGGCGCGATACACATGTGGAGAAAGTTAAAGAATATGAAAGTAGGAAAATTAGAAAGTATAAGAAAAAGAAAGATCTCAGGAGCGTAAACAAATGGAAATTATTATTTAAAAAAGGGAAAATAATCACCACGGACCAGGGGCCTCATGCATAACAGCGTGTGTAGAATTCACACTATAACATGACATAAACACAAAAGCCGAAATGTGCTTATGGACAGAAAAATCCAGATGCATAAATCTGTGTGTTCGCCAACTTCCACGTTCTTCCGCTACATAAATCCCAGTC
Source organism: Polypterus bichir lapradei (assembly GCA_026402145.1). Lineage (NCBI taxonomy): Eukaryota > Metazoa > Chordata > Cladistia > Polypteriformes > Polypteridae > Polypterus > Polypterus bichir. The sequence goes on from JANRMT010062804.1 coordinate 24,909,645, forward strand.
AGAGTTAAAAGTAACACTCGTGCACGCGCCTGCTGTCCCACCCCATCTCCTCCCAGAATTACGCCTCTTTGAATATGCAAATGAATATAAATAGTCCTTAAGCTCAGCATTCTGTGAAAAGACAATGGGAAAAGCACGGGGGAAAATAGAAGAATTTCAGCGAATACCAAGTGGAGGCAAGGAAAAAACGTACTATTTGTTGGTTTAAACAGTGGTATAAACAACAAAAGGAAGTCAATCGAGTGATAGTGTGTCGGAGAAACTCAAAGGCTCAAGTTCATAAAGTCGCACAGTGCTCGAAATAAAAAAAAGTTGTCAGATATCAAAGTCGCCGTGAAAAGGCGAGTCGTAGCCCACTGTCCGAGTGTCATATGAAAGCTTATTAGGGTACACGGGGTGGGGATGGGGGCGAAGAAAAAAAGCACAAAATGTCCACTTTAATCAAGTAGTTTATTTTGCCATTAAAGTAGAACATCATAAACTTCATCTTAAAATCGTTTAATTTACTAGTTTCTCAAATCCCATCGTAACTAAAGTAGCATATTAAATGCTTTGTTTTGTATTTGATCTTCTATGTGCTCCGTGTGTGTGTGAATCACTACGTGCTTCCGGGTTCTCTCTTCCTCCGACAGGACACAGAATCCATTACATTCGTAATATTAAAGCTCTCTGAATAATTAAAATATTGAGATGTATATTTGATATCAATTTTCATGATGATAGGAGTTAAAGCATGTTAAACATGAGAACACGGTGGTGCAGTGATTGTGTGCGACCTTCGATTAAATAATTTATTGCAGCAGTACTGTCTATTTCAAAGCATACTAACCACCAATTCCTGTCCTTCCTTTTCTTTCTCCAAATACCCAATCGCCACACAATCAGCTCTGTAATAGACGTTAAGCCATCTGTAGGCTTATAAAGCAGATGCTTCATAACTTTTAAAGGACATTGAAATATCTTCGGAATACATGTTTAATTAATCTATCCTTCACGCCAGTCCCAGTGAAGCATACAGTGCGAGGCAGGAACAATCCGTGAACGGAGCGCCAGATCCTTGCTAGCGTAGCGACACCGTGTCCTTTAATTATTAACAATATAGATTATTTAAATGAAGTTAAAGTTTTATCTGTATAATATAACATTTTGCTACATTTAATCTTTAAAATGATATCGTCATCATATGTAAATACGCGCTTTATAAAGTGGCTCAAGTTGTGTATTATAACTGTAGTGCAAGTTTACAGTGAGGTAATTGTACTTATAAGGGCAAACAGTTCTACAAGGAGCACTTGATTGACTAATGGAGTATGTTTAGAGATGTTGGGATGAAACGCTTTCTGAACCATGAGGTCCGTACAGGAAAGGTTTTGAAGCGTTTGTCGTGTGAGAAGCAGTTCAAATAGGAAGCATGGCTGAGGCAGCGTGTGCTTGATGCTGTATACCGATATTTCTCTTTCCGATCAGCTGCTCCGAGTGGTGCAGTGAGAGTAAAATGAAAAAAGATGATCCGCTGTGGCAACCCCTAATGGGAGCAGCTGAAAGAAAAAGAAGGTGCGGTGAGAGTAACAACGCTAAAGCAGCTATGGTATTTGGAATAGTTTGACCATCTGTGAACCATTATATTGGTACAGGTTAATTACAATCAGATGCCTTAAACTAATAAATATGTGGTTAATTTCAGTGTATTTATAAAGCCACGTCAGGGAGGTGGATCGGAAAAAGAAATATAAACCACACAGGAACAGTAGCAGTGCTTTGACGCTGGGTGCCGCCAGCCTGCAAAACCAAGTGGAGAACTGGTGTACGACAGGGTATGGAGGTACCATGGAAAAGTACGTGGCTTTACGCCAAGTTTAGGTTTTATACATCGTGATTTGAACGTGGAAATGTTCTTACGCAACATTTCTCTGCGTACGCACCGTTTATACATGAGGCCCCTGGTGTCCCCAAAAAAAAAAAAAAAAAAGCAGGATAAAAGTGAGGTGAAATAAAAAAAAAAAAGACAGTAGAAAACAAACGTCATAAAAAAGGTTAAAAAAACAAGGGGACCAAAACACATGTAGAGCAGGTTAGAGATAATGAAAACTGGAATTCAAAAGACAAAAAAAAGTAGGCACGAAACACATGCAGAGCAAGATACAGAATATAAAAGCAAGTGTCAAAACAAAGAAAGTAAACATCGCATTAGCACAAAGAAAGAGAAATTACTCTGAGAAATAACGAACAGGCGAATAGAGATCGAATATATGGACATAGGTGTTATGTCAGAAGTATGTAAATATTGTAAGGCTTGGAAGTTTAAGTCAGGAGAATTTCAAAAACGAAGTTTATCTCACAAGCATTTATTGGTTACTTGGCAAAAAAAATTATTAACAGCTGATAATGTAGATCGTGTTGTCTGTGCTGAAATTCTAAACAGAGAAAGCTATCCTGAATTATGGTATAAAGTCATTAAACACGTCTCATGGAGCTCATTTAAAAAAGTTCAGAACGTTGGGACTCGAAAGATTCCAAATATTGTTTTTAACGAAGTTCTGAAATAAAAGTGAAACTAATGAAATAGCAACAATTCAAAGAAAAAAAAAAAATCTTAAGTGTGAATCCGGATAAACAAAAACGGGGGTTGGCGAGCAAAGCAAGCAGGGGGCGAAGCCCCCTAGTCATTTAAAAATTTAAGGCATCCGATTGTAATCGACCTGTAACAATACAATGGTCCATGGAATGGCCAAACTATACTAAATACCATAGCTGCTATATTGTTGTTACTCTTTTTAACCCACTGTATCGGAGTATGGAATCACAGCTATACAGTGGCTGATCGGAAAGCTCTATGGTGGGTTGTCTCAAGAGAATAAAGGGGATACAGCATCTATTCTGGAAAACACTTATAGCACACGGTCTTTTTGAACTTCTCCCATTCTGCAAATGCTTCAGAGCCTTTCTGGCATGAACCTGGAGACTTGAACAGTTTCATCCCAAGAGCTACAAATGCAATGGACAATCAGTCCATCAATTGCTCCCAGATGAACTGTTTGTACTGAGAATTACAATTACCTCACTTTAAACTTGCACTACAACTGTAATGTTGCATAACCTGAGCCACTTTAGGAACCATTTGGCTTATCTGCACTATATGTACATGCAAATTGTACTTATGCTTTTATATTGTATAGTTATTGGTTTTTGTATTATCATTATTATTAAATTATTATATTATTGTTATTTTATAGTGTTGAGGACGTCCAGGGGTCTTAAGGACCGGGGGAGCAAGAGTGGCCAGAGCATTGCCTACCCTGGGTTGTAGCAGTACTTCGGACTCCTGCAGGACTTCATGGGAGTTTGAGTTTGGTGCAACCCTGTTGGGATTTGTGGGTGCCTCCAGGGGGTACTGCAGCAGGGTCTGTTGAACCCTTTTGGGAAGTTCTTCTTCCACACCCAGAAGTGCTTCCGGAAACTAGGTCATCAAGCACCTAGAGCGCTTCAAGGTGCAATATAAAAGGAATCAGCAGACAACTCGGGAGCCAGAGATATATGAGAGAGAGAGAGAGAGAGAAAGAATGAAGACGAAACTTAACCGGAGGAATGGAAGAGAATAAGAAAGAAGGAGGAAAAGAGTATTGTGTTTAAGGTGTGCTGTTTATGCTTAAGACTATGTTGTACTTGTGAGAAACGCCTTCCTCATTCCCATAAGTGAAGAAACAAAGCAAAATACACCTGTGCTTTTATAAGTGTACCAGGTTGAATGGCTGGTATACCCCGGAAAATTAGTTTATGGAGTTGCATATTTTAATCTCATTGTACCATGCAATTACAATGAAGGAATTCAATTCAATTCAATAGAAGACAACGCATATTTTTAGACGATGACGACTGGCTTCCAAGTCAATTAAGATTTCCAAGAGCTATCTTCTTGGAGCTCTTAATACCATTTTTAAGATGAAATGCATTAAACTATGTGATAAGCACTATACAGATACATTTTAACTTCATTTAATGTATACTGTTAATAATTAAATGTGTGGGCACGGTGGCGTAGCAGTAGCGATGTGCTGGCACCCTGTTCAGGGATTGGTCCGGTCTCGTGCCTTATGCTTGCTTGACTGGCGCAACCCTGGATGGATAGATGGATGGAATATTTAAACATGTACTATGAACATATTTCAGTACTCCTCAAAGTTTTGAAGAATTGGCATTCTAAGCTTACAGCTGGCTTTTTATTACAGATCTCATTATGTGCCGAATGGTTACGTGGAGAAAGAAAAGGGAGGCATTGGGGGTTGGAATGTTTGAAAGACAGTACTGCTGCATTAAAATTATTTCATCGAGGGTCGCACATGTCCCAGCAAGCATCTTTCAGGAGGCAGGAACAATCTCTTGACAGGGCATCAGCTCATCACTACTACTGCAACACCATGCCCCCATGTTTAATACATGCTTTAATTCATTTCATCATGAAAATGATAATCAAATATACATCTTAGTATTTAAATTGTTCAGAGAGCTGTAATATCATAAATGTAAATGTATTATGTTCTGTTGGCATAAGAGAAAGCCCATTTAAAAAGCACATAATGATCCACAAACATAGAACATACAGAATATGCAGCATTTAATATGCTGCTTTAGTTACGATGGGATTGGAGAAACTCAACATCGATTTTAAGATTAAGTATATGATGTTCTACATACAAAATAAACTAAGATTAAAGTGGACATTACAACCTTTTTTCCCCATGGTGTCCCTATTTTTTATTCTCTTTTCTCTGTACTCTAATACGCTTCCATATAACGCTCAGACAGTGGGTTATGACTTGCCTTTTCATGTGGACTTTGATACCTGGGGATGGTGATATTTATATCGATTTGCATATTGAAATATGCAAAATTCTGGGAGGAGTCATGGTGGGACGGCAGGCGCGTGCATTACTTTTCACGCCGATTGGGATTTATGTAGCAGAACATGGAAGTTGGCGTATGTACAGATTTATGCATCTGAATTTTTTTGTACATACGCACATTTCTGTTTTTGTCCGTACACCATGTTTTAGTGTGAATTCTATGTTATACATAGGGCCCCTGAAGATGATTGTGTGAAAGAAAGGATTCCTAAAGACTGGAGAAGTATGCTTGCTCCACTGTACACATTAAAGGGTAATCCATTAATGTGCAAGTCAAACCAAGCAATTAAGCTTTTGGAGCATGTAATTGATAGATAGATAGATACTTTATTAATCCCATAATTCTGGTAGTGGAGGGAATGCTAAGGCAAATAGAATAAGGGATTAAATGAAAGTTTGCAACATGCAGCTGGTTTCATGCATGGAACTAAAGATCTGATCTTTGTTGTCAGCCAAATGTATGACAAGGATTAGATAAAGGAAACAATGCTGCATTATACAAAACATAGTTCTGGAGAATGTTTTTGGCGAGGGGAGTATTAAGAAAGTTGTGTGGATAAATGGATAAATGTTTTTTGTCTGCCGTGATCTTAATGTAAAACTAAGCATGAAGCACGTCTAGGTCGGCAGACGAGCAAAGTATAGTTGTGGCTGTACTACAAGATTAGTTTGGAGTCCATTTCTATTTATGACACTGAAGGACATGATGACCAGAGAAATACAAGAACTGCTGCCACAAACTCTTGTACACTGGTGACCTCATTTTGAGTGAATCAAAACTGAAGATAATGTAATGAAAAACTAGTTTGGAGGTAAAAGGCCTCAAGCGTGAATCCAAGAAAGACCAAGCTAACGGTTGCAGTAGAAGTGGCAGAAAGCATGGAAAAAGGTGTGCACAGCCACATGAAGTGTGTAGTAAAGGTGATGGGAGAATTCTAATTCAGTACACAGTCTGTCAGGAATGGGTGGGTCAAAAATGTTATTGTGTGGAGAGTAGTCTGAAGCTGGCAAGTGTAACCATTATTTGTAGAAATTGTGTGAGTGGGGCACAAAATTCTGCAACACAGGTCAATTTAGAGATTATTAATGGAGTTGTTTTGATAAATATGGGGAGGTTCCATTACTTAAGCGTCATTATAGGTACAGTTAGAGGTGCAGGCACAGCTGTGTGTTAACAAGAGTGACAGGTGCACAAAACAGTTTCTGGGAGATGTCCCCCATTCTGACATCTAAAACAATCTCTTGGAATTGAAGGGTAAAATTTATGAAAGCTGCATCAGAAGTTGTATGCTCAACAGGAGTGAGATATGGCTAATGAAAGCAACACAAATGAGAACAATCAGATGAATGTGTGGAATGTCATGGCATGAGAGAAGGTTAATTATGATATTAGAAAAAGATTCTGTGAAGCTAATAGGTTTTGTACTGAGTAGAAGCAGATTAAGGTGGTGAGGGAGAGAGTGCATTGTATGAAATGATATGGGGGGAGGATTTGGGGGCTAACCTTAGGAAATCCTAAAACAACGTTGAATACATTGAATATTTAATATTCATAATAATACCTCTATATTTATGAAAATATATATTTTTTTATTTTCTAACAGACACTGCCCAACTATTACAAGTTTTTCCAACGATCACAGATTATTTTGAGCATCATTCTATGCTATATTATAGATCAGGGGTGTCCACACTTTTTCGGCTTGCGAACAACTTTTAAAATGACCAGGTCGTAAGGATCTACCTACATTTAAAATGCTATATTATATAATATAGTATACTTTATACATAAAATATATGTTGTCGTACCTTGCATAACTGAATAACCCTTATGGTACAATAACAACTCAATACATTTATGGTCACTACAGTATTTGGATTTAATAATCTTCATGTGGGAAAAGGCCGATTCCACTGTAGAGGAGTTTTAGGTGAAACAGTGTTGCAGTTTTTGATGCGGGTGAATCACCCTCAACATCTCCCCTAAATGGATAGCATTTAAATGTAGCGATTAGCTCAAGTAAAGCGGAGTCTTGAAACAGTCTGTCAAAGTCTGACAGACAATTTTCAATCTGCTCTGTGTAGCGTATGCTGTCAAATTGCGCACACGCCTTCCATTGCATATCCAGCTCTGACGCGAGGTTTTGGATGTTCCCCAAATCATGGCGCTGCAGCTTTGAGGACAGATGTTGCATTTTTCATTTGAAAGCATTAACTGAGGTAATCATATTGACCATGGTTTTGTCTTTTCCTTGCAGCTGTAAATTATGCTCATTCAACATGTTGGTCAGATCGGGAAAAAAAAAAAAAATGCCAAGTCTAGCAGCCATTGATCGTTAAGTTGCTTGTATTCTTCATGTTTAATGACAAACTCCTTTTTCTCCGGCCAGGGGTCTCGAAATCTCAGCAGGAATTTCTCCCTAGCCATCTGTCTCAACGAAGGCCTCTTTTATCATCTCTCCATCTTGGAAGGACTTCTTATGCTTAATGATTGAGTGACTCACCCGGAACGATGCTTCGGTGTGTCTGCCTTTGCTTTTGAATTCAGCCGAGTGAAAAATGACGGCTGTCCGATTAACTGTGACTTTAGTTCCCCTCTCCTTTTTCTTTCTCAGATCGCTTTTCGGAAGGAAGTCAGTTTCATAGTTTTTATGAACATTTTGAAAGTGCCTTTCCACATTTTCCTTCTTTGGAATAGCAATGATAGATTGACAGATCAGACAAACGCACTGCGATTGTGACATTGTGAGAAAAAAAATAAAATCCTCTTCCAATTCCACATCCAGCCCATATCCTCCCCCCCCCAACAAATTTTTTTTTTTTTAAATCCCTTCTTTAGTCGATATAAATTGGAAGGCTAACTAGATCACTTAGATAGCCGGAGTTTTGCAGTAGTTCGTGCATTCAATCGTGCATGCGGGATGACCAGTGTGTTAGACGAAAAGAGATCTCAGACTGGCCGCCCTGTACGTCAATCAAGTGGCAAATGCCATAGGGAGGATATATGATAGACTAACATTTAAAAAAAAATTTTTTTGAATGCAATGCGATCTACCTGCACTACCTTTCCGATCTACCGGTCGATCGTGATCGACATATTGGGCACCACAGCTATAGATACTTAAAATAGCAGAAAGAAACAGCACACTTTAAAGCAGTTTCAGATATGTAAAAGATAAAATGACTGTGTCAAAATTATAATTTTCTGAATTTAAGACATCTTTAAGGTTCCGAAGGATGGAAGTAAATGCACCAGAGATGTTTGTCAATGAATTAATGTGAGATATTAGTGTTGCCAGATAAAATTCATTTTCTTCAATGGATGGTTTTTGAATAATATATAGAATTTAAAAATTATTGTGGCTACTTTACAAAATTTGGAATTTAAATTTACTTCATGCATTTACTGGTAAATGTACACATACTTTGATTCACTTTTTCAATATTAAAGGGGATTGCTATTGTGTTAAGATATACTGGAATCTTCTATCTACTGGTTAAAAGGTTTGCAAATGTGAAAGCACCAACTTTTGCTTGGACTATCAGAAATTGTACACTGGTGAGAATAATGGCATTCACAATGAATCCATATGAAAGATTGACATACAATAGATGGTAGCATTTTGCTAAGGTAGCCAGAACAGTTGTGAAATATTAGCCTAAAGGTGGGTTTCCCAAATGCAGGAGTTGGACAACATTGTGACATTTTTCTTTCAATTCATTATGTAAATACAGACAGTTTTTTCTGATTGATCTCAGTTAAACAGCTTCTTAAATATCTTCGTCATGTTAGAAACATGCAAAAGCAGATTCCTACAAGGCTGCAGTACGTAGTGTCAAAGCAAGTGCTTAAACTCATTACTTTAAATCTTGCATAATTGCAGCTTACAATCTGCAACCACATTAAAAATATGTGCTATTAACAAATACCTTCACTTCAAAACACACAACCAACCAAAAGGTCTGCTCCTTGTTTTGTACTTTCCATCCAACCATCCTCAAACCTGCTTATTCCAACTCAGGAGCCAAAGACCTATCAAGCAGCATCAAGTGGAAGGCATGAAACAGCCTTGGACAAGGTACCAGTGTACCTCAAAATACGTCCACACAAGTTAATTGGACATTCTAATGGATCATGCTCACCTTTTAAATGCGAGAGAGAAAAACTCTTAGATAGGAGGAGAATGTGCAAATTGTAGACCAACAGTGAGATGCAAACCCATAACAACGAAGCAGCAGTTCTACTCATTGTTTTACCTATCTGCATTTCTTACTTTAACATCCATACCCAGAATTAAAAAGAGAGAGGTTTTAATCAGTATTAGGAAGCAATAGGACTACAAAATAATAAGTTTCATAAAAGGTTCATTTGGCTAAATACAGACAAATGACCAAACCATGGGATCTGATCCACATCTCTTAAACCTGTGAAACAGCGATCACTAACTGCTGCAACACTCTTCTCTGAATCTTTCAAATCTAAAATTGCCACAATATTGTGTATGTAGTTAAATAGAAGATGAAAGTTACTATACAGCAATATGTTGACACCAATAAAAAAGACTAACCTTATCTACAAGCAGTTCATGTTGTCATATAAGTACATGTATCTAGTCCAGGGGTGCCCACACTTTTTCGCCTTGCGAGCTACTTTTAAAAATGACCAGGTCGAAATGATCAACCTACATTAAAAATGCTATATATATCATAGTTTTACTGTCAAATAATGCAAAGTGTATGCGACACGTGTTTCGCCCTTTACGTTGCGCCACAGCATGTGGTTCGTTTATTTGACAGTATGTAGATCGGGGTAATTACATTCAAGGCATTCGTAGTCTGAATCACAATCTGATTGTATGGGTGGTTACCTACCAGGTAACGCTTGTGTCGGCAAACATCCGCCACGGTGCCCTCTTCAGTTGCGAGAAGCAGCTCATAAAATGTTGCAAAGTTTTACTGTCAAATAATGCAAAGAGTACGCAACATGTGTTTCGCTCTAATTCTGTGCTCATCAGGCATACACACTCACTGTACCCCGTCTCAGGGAGCGAACCTCGGACGTCAGTGCCAGAGGCGAAGCCACGGAGTGTGGTTCGTTTATTTGACAGCATGTAGATCGGTGTAATTACATTCATGGTATTCATAGTCTGAATCACATTCTGATTGTATGGGTGCATGTGGGACGACCAGTGTGTTAGAAGGAAAGAGATCTCAGACTGGCCGCCCTGTATGTCAATCAAGTGGCAAATGCCATAGGGAGGATATATGATAGACTAATATTTAAAAAATATATATATTTTTTTTGAATGCAACGCGATCTACCTGATCAAATACCGATACACTTGTTCTAAACAACGCCCGCGCTTGCCGTTGCTGTGAAACACCGCCATTTCAGCTGTTACTGATGTATCCAGTTTCTTGTCATCATTCTGTGATGGCAAGTTTCTTGGCACAGATAATGCGGATGCAACAGACTGACGAATTGCAATTTTAAGTTGCAGTTCAAAGCTGTTGTCTGACAGGCATCAATGAAGTCTGCCCTGTTCCGGCTGCCAAGTGCAGACTCCTCCCAGTCCACTATACCGTACTCAGTCTTAGTCGGAGCCGGGAGACTAATGACTGCTGCTGGTTGACTGAATCAGCATGCAAAACACTACACCATGGGCCAAAAAACCGTGCCACCTAAATATTTTCAGCTATAACTCTGTTATTTCTTGATCGATTTTTACACGCTATATATGCGAGCTTGGCCGTTCCCAGTTTCTCGGGAATTAGAGCAGTTTCATTCCCGGGAATGAAAAATGTCCGGAAATGGATTCCCTATGTTGTACCGTGTTAGCCATTATGAATGTAGAGAAAAGCCAAGCAAAATGACACATTTTATTGGCTAACTAAAAAGATTACAATATGCAAGCTTTCGAGGCAACTCAGGCCCCTTCTTCAGGCAAGATGAAAAAGTGACAATGAGTCAATATTTCTAATTGTAGCAATACATGCTATGCTTTAAAACATTTCATCATAAAAATGATATCCGGTAAAAATTCTGTGTGTCGATTGCTGCTGCCAGTTCAAGAGGAAGCCCCAGAAGTACGAGTAAGTAACAACTGGTTTTAAGATGAAGTTTACGATGATATACTTTGAATGATAAAGAAAACTACAAGGTTAGTGGACATTTCAAGATCAAAGACGAAATTTCCACTTTAATCACAAAATAGATCTTTTCACCATGTCCTTAATTTTTTTCTCTGTGGCTCAAATGCGCTGCAGTACATTGTGATGATGTACTTGCAGCACCGAAGATGGTATGCGAGACTTTTAAAATGTATTGTGTTATTATGTTGGTGAATATAAAAGCACCACGATTGCATTTGTATGTCGGCATTTTGCATGCACATCAATCCCGGAGAATCCTCAAAGCGGCTTTCTGTCACATGTAGATAGTAAACAGAGAATCTGGCGTAATGTTCCAACTTGATCACACTGCGTCACCCGACTTTTTGCAAGTAGTGAAACTTGCAAACGCATTGCGTTAATTTCTGAGGATGTGCTCAGAGGACGCGTCAAATGAACGCTGGGAATGCGTGGTAGCCATGATGCGTGCATTTACGTGTTCTGAGTGTGAAGTATAAACGGGACCTAAAGTGACATAACACCATACCAACCATGGAGCCCGGCTATCAGACACTTATCGAAAGTTACAGGCTGCGTTAAAACCAATAGCAAGCAGAGAGAACATTTGTGAATATCTTGCATCCCTTTGGATTATTTTATAAAAATGAAAAGGGACATGAAGTGTTTTTTCTAACTTTTATTTACAGGAAAGATAACATATTAAAATGCCCTTGGAACATACAAAAGCAAAAAGTGTTTTACGTAAAATTTTCAGTTCCTGCCACTCTTCACATAAATTGTCAAGTGTTTGTAGCTTTACGCATAGTTATTGATTTATTACTTTTTTATTCTCATTAAATAACATTAAATAAACACCTCTTTGACTCTATCATCTAATATATGCGATATTTAAGGGTGAACCACACTTTCAAAATAAGTCTAAAATGTATAACTCTTGAAAATGTAAACACAGTCACAGAAAAACGTATGGCTCTTGTATACCTCTAATTTTTATCAAGACAGTTTGCATTGTATCACTGTTGGGCCACAAATGCTTGGCCACTGCCTAGCATTATTTTAATTTACACACAGACATAGTAACAGAAATGGATAGTTACCCGCTCAATATCAGACATAAGAAATAGGACTACTGAGATTTTAAATTGTGTGAAATACATGTTACTGTCCTAATGCAGATGAAGCTAGACCAAATTTCAATATAATTTTAATGAAGAGATTCCTCCATGCTACTCATTTACTTAATTGTGAACATAATAGTATATTAATAAAATGTAATTACAAATATATGCTTAATAAAAAGCACCAAGAAACTTTTGGAATAATACTAACCACCAAGTTCCCCTCAGCAGCTGCCATTTTAAAGGGAGTCAAGCCATTGTGATTTTGGATGAAATCTAAAGGGAGTTGTCCAGCATTTGGCTTATCATATGACATAATTAAATCAAATATCTGGCAGGAGGTGCTCTTGTTTGGTTGAAAAACCAGTATGTGCAAAACTGTGTTACCTGAGAAAGACAGAAAAAGTAATTTAAAACTAGTGAATGTAGTTAACAATAAAAGCAACTAAATTGATAAAAACACACATTCACTGTTACACAATGATGCAAATACTCCAAAAACATGCCAAAAAAGGAGCCAAGAAGGAAATATTATTGGGAGGATTGCAAGTAGGTTGAAGAGGTGCAATAATTAACAGATGTAGTAGACACTACACTAAACAAGAACATTTAAAACTTTCTTACTTTAGACATTTAAGGTAAATGCTGGATACATTAAATTTGCACAATGCTTTGGAAAAGAAAATAATGAATACTTAAAAGGTGAACAAGGGATGGGAGTTATGGGAGTATTTAGAATATTTAGCATTGTTCAATTCAAACATTTTTAGTAGAGCCACAAGGTCTGCAAATTCATACTGCAGTCATATGAGAAGCAAAACATCTTCCTGCTTTTTGTTTTACTTCTGAAGATTGGTTATACATTAACATGTATGTTCTTCTCATGCATATATTTAAAAATGCATACAATAGTTACTAGTTTTAGGATTTAGTCAACAGAAAAATGTGTTTAATACTTTCTATAAACCTGAAATACCCAAAATGTTAAAATAGTAAGTGATTCAAAAAGGAACAGCCCATCCATTGCCATTTATACCCAGTAATTTTTCAATGGATCAATTCTCGATGCTTTTAAAAATAAATGAAAGGAAAATACACTAGAAAATTATTGCACTTTTATATATTAAAGATAACAAAATAATGACACACAGCCTTGGTTAATTTTGTCATACAACTTGTGATCTTCTTTAAAATGTGTAGAGGAATTTAATAAACAGGTAAAAAAAAATTCTAATTAAAAATTTAATGACGAATAGGAAATAAACTAATTATAAAAAAAAGTCTACCACCACTTTTTCCAGTCAAAAGCAGACAGAAATATTACCAGTTTAAAATATAAAATTTATTGTGTTGCAAAGAAAAGGTGGTTAAAAGAAAAAAAGCTGACTGGAAAAATAAACAACTCACCCAAACTGTCTTGAGCATGGATATTTGCCCCTTCTTCAATCAATAACTTCACAATCTCTTCATTCCCAACACTGGCAGAAAATGACAGAATGTGTTCACCTGAAATTTAATGGAGAAAAGCAATTATCCACCAATCCATCCATCTGTCTGTCTGTCCGTCCGTCCTTCTATACCTGCTTATCCAGAGTAGGGTCACATGAAAGCTGGAGTCTCTCTCTAATCTAGCACTGGGTGCAAGGCAGGAACAATCCCTGGAAGGGGCACCAATACATTATGCACCCACACACTAGGGCCAGTTTGAACACCACCAATTCACCTGAACTGCATGTCTTTGGACTATGGGAGGAAATTAGAGCACCTGAAAAAAAACCCACAAGTACACAAACAGACCACATGATTTCTATGCAGGAAGCACCTGGGATGAAAATCTTAGTCTCTTTGCTATAAGGCAGCAGCACTACCATTGCATCACCATCCCACACAAAAGGAATTCTAAAAGTTTGATAAACATACACAAAAAAACAAAAATACCAGAAAGAAGCAAATATAACTTCTTGTTTTCAGATTAATTAATAGAAATATTACATTAGAAGAGCAGCAACTTATTAGGAAAGAACTTGTGCTACAATGATGCAAAAGCTAAACGGAACATTTGCCAGATCATATTAGGTATTAAAACAGATTTAAGAATAAATTTTCACTCAAACATCCTTCTATATAAAAGCGGTCAGGATTGTCCTTCCGTCCCGTGAGTGCTACGCAGGCGCGGAGTTTCACACACGCCCCATCCATTTTGCAATGCACGATGGGATTTGTAGTTTCGTTTTTCCAGGTAAAAGATGATTTTCTACTCCAGACTGTGCGATATCATCTTGTTCTTTCTTACTATATAAAAGTGGTTGCGATTGTCCTTCCGTCCCGTGAGTGGAAAGCGTAGCGGTATTCCGCTCATCACAGACTTACTACTTGCAGCTTGCAGTACGAAGCGACATGATGTGAGCAGAGGTCTGGTACTCCCATCGTTCTCTTGCTTTTGTGCACGATGCGCTGGGAAAATACACAAAATTATGTCTCTGGAAATAATGTTGATGGAGTACAAATGCCTCACCGCATAGTAAATATCAGGGGGGTTCAAAAGGGCGGCCTCAATAAAGAAAAAAAGTTTAAATTTCATCACAAAAATAACAGAAACTACGAGTATTAAAGTAATACCGCTCAAATGCAATATAACCAAATTAATGAGTTTGTATAAAATATCAAATTGATCTACATATTGAATTGCCTTAAGAAGTGGTCAACTTAAAAGTCGGTCGCCTTAAAAGGCGGGTCAGCCTAGTTTTTCAATATTTTTTAAAATTCAATTATTAAAATGAATTTACTAATTTTACACATTCAGGCAAATGAAAGAAAAAAACAAATAACTCTAGCGTATGTACTGTACTCAGTAAACTCATTTATAAAATTAATCTAATGAAGACTACAGACAAAACAAGTTCTCCTTTAGAAGCTTGCTTAACTCAAACTTTTCAAAAGGCAAATTTTTAAATCTTGTCTAAACAATTGCTTAAGTTTTTTGTTTTTTTGTTGTAATACAATCGAGTAAAATTTTCCTGGTATAAATCTGTGTATACTAGAGAGGGCCACCTGTTTTACCTTCAGTTGACTCCTTCAAGAGGTTTCAGCAAACAGATGGATGAATGTTGTGGATAACCACCAACTATGAGAAAATGCAGCTTGTGCTGCAGAGTTCACGGTCTCTCTGATAGGCCCGAACTACTTTATTTGCAAAACTTAGTATTTCCTTATTCTTCTATTTCAATAGAGCCTTGGACCCCTTTATACACATGGGATCTGAATATAATAAAAATAGAAATCTGTGTAACTGTCAATTTATCCACTAAATTATTTCATATTAAAAACTGGCTTTTTTTTGTCAGCCTTGTTTTGCTCTCTTTTTGAAACGGTTATTAAAAAGGTCATTTGTGCTCTCTCTCTGCTTGAATGTTGGTAGAATTCTAGAGCTCCCTCAAAAAAGAAATTAATTGGGTGTGAAAAGTGCCAGTAAAATAGCAACATGTGCTGAATGGTAATGGATGTTTAACTGTTTAAGAAAGCACTAGATGGGAATGTTTCTTGATAATGATAATAAATCATTATAAAAGGTTAATAGCCCACCAAAATGAAATTCTGTCTAAAGGCCAACTTACCAAAATACACAAGATTTTGTATATTCTTTTGAAAATAAGACCCAGTCACACGTGGTGTGACCACATCAGCTCCCCTGCATATAAGCATCTTGATAAGATTAATATTTTGATTTACCACGGCAATGTGCAGTGCTGTCTGCCCTGAAAGTCAACAACAACAAAAAAAAAATTCTAAATTAGTAGCATGAACAAGTATGGTTGAATGAACAGAATACATTTAACAGAAATAATTCATTTCTGTGTTAAGCGATGACAGAGGTTTATTACCTCATAAGGACAATTACCTGCATAGAGATCAGAGTTCATGGGTTCATTGATAAGGGCAGGTGCTGCATCCATTAGAGCCACAGCAGCTTCCAGGTTATCAAAGAAAGCTGCAACATGTAGGGCAGTTTCACCAACAGCACCTAATGAGGATTGTACAAAACCTGTCTTTACTGAAACACTAATATACAGTATACTGAATGGGTATTTGTTAAAGAAAGTACCTCTTTCAAATATATCAACTGATGGGCTATTAACCAAATTCTTAATGGAAGTAACATCATTTTCCTTAGCAGCAAATAAAAGTGGGCTTTCATTAATCCTAAAAGAAGACAGAACAACAAATGTGAGAAAAACAACTTGGTGCCAAAGGGCAATTCATCCATGCTGATTCCAGGAACATTGTTAATGTAATAAAATACACAACGTTTTTGTGCATGTGTGCCTGTAAACTACCTTTTTAATAAACTGATTTAATTTGATAATAAATATATATTCATTTATCCATCTTTAAAAGACCAATAGTAAGGATCTCTTGAACTCCTAGTAGATTGAGCCTTCTGAATTTAGGGCTGACAGGAATGGATTACTGTATGTCAAATTTACATCCAGTTAAAAAACACACAACACTATCAAACCTTAATTATAATTTGCTTTAACTAATATTGGGACAAAAAAGTTTAACATACTGTATATGTACAATCTTACCAAATGACAACATGCTATATACAGAATGAATAAAATGAGTTGCAAGACTGATGATTGCCATTTGATTTTGATAGATAAGAGACATGCTGCCAGTTGCCCAGATCTAAGCAGTGCAAAAGTTTTTCACCAACTGGCAATAAAATCGTTATGAACGTTATCAAACACTGCAAAATATGCAAGAATGCATTTCCAAATCTGTACAAGATACAGATTATTTGTCAAAATGGTTAATTTAGCAAAGCTTTTGTACAGCAGCAGGAAAACATCTCTTTCTAGCCCATGATGTAAATTTGGTAAAAATGAATAATTACTCAGACTATTTTCCTTTAAAACCTATAGTACCTATTGAAACACTTAAAACAGCATTTTTCTCTAATGTTATCTTTATGGAGCAAACATTGTTATGGGGGGGGGTCTGTATGTACAGTAACTATTGTAATAAATGCCTCCTGGCAAATGACAGCCTGTGGACATCAGCGTCTTTCATTTAACAGGTTTGACAACATGTTTCAGTAATTCCTTTTTCATAAGAAAACAATCCTTTTAGCACATACATATATATATATACACTGTATACATTTTTTGCCACAGGCATTCTTGCTTGTCATGAGCATACAAAATTACAATGAATTTCTCAAAATAAGGAAACTGCAACAAACCCTGTGTGTGATCCCACCAAGCATTTTACATTAATTAAATTTAATTTGTTTGTTTATTGGCGGTTTATGTTTTCATAAAAAAAAGTTACTTTATTACTAAATGACCAACCAAAGCAAACTGGAATATTCTGTAACTGTTTATGTCAATCTTTTAATGACTTATTTCAGAGGCCAACATTATATCACAAGAAGAACAGAATTTTTTTTCAGTCCAATGAAATATTTCTAATTATATGATCAATTTACAATTGTAATCTGAAGGAGGAAAATAGGCGTAATTAATCTTACGCTTTTGTAAGAATAAATGGATTTATCTTCATTTAACAAAACAATTTCAAATTTTACAATAATTTCACAACCCTTCTAAACCAGAGATATACTGTTTGCATGAAAAAAAAAATACAAATGGAGTTACAAATATTTTATAAGGATTGTTTTGACCCAAACAAAATTGTTACAAAATTATCTGAAGCAAAATTTAAAATATTAACCATGCATTTTTAAACAAATTCAAGAAGGAACAATCCCATAAAGAACATCCCTGGATCCTTTCTGCTTGGGTTTCCTCCGGTTGCCTTCCACTGTCCAAAGACATACAGGTTAGGTGAATTGACAATGCTATATTGGCCCTAGAGTGTATTTGGTGTGTGTATGTATGTTCAATCTGTGATTGACTGGAGCCTTTTCCAGGGTTTGTTCCTGGCTTGTGCCCTATGCTAGCTGGGATAGGCTCAGCACCAAAGCCAAAATCCTGGTTTGGATTATATGGGTTAAATAATAATAATAAAAAAGACTTTTCTTTGCTGCTATCTTCATTTTCTTCCATGGCCTCTAATTTTTCTTACAGTCTATTTACATATTCCTGTCTTTGTATGGTTTTTTCTAATGATTCGAATTTAATTCTCCATCTTTAACTGGTTTCTGAAAGCTCAAATCAGATATTAACAATTGAATTTGTTTTTTTTACATTGTTCTGCTCAACTGATCACGGATATCATACAATGCATACCTCATGATTCTTCTATAAGCAATTGTGACAGATAGGGGGTGCTATCGCTCCCTTGAACCCTTGTCGAAGACGGCAGACACGATGTAAAAGTCCAAATATTTGACTTTATTTTCCAGTAACGTGCACAAGGCACTCTCCACCCTACTATACTCATAAATCACTAATCAATACACTACAATAAACAATCACAATCCACCACTCCCAGACGTGTTGCCAACCTTCCACCAAGCTCAGCTCGCTGTCTGGGAGCTGTCACAGTCCTTTTATAGTCCCTGACCCAGAAGTGTTCCAATCCCCAGTTCATGTGATCCTCATCACTTCCGGGTCAGATAAAAAGTCCTTTTCTTCATCCCGGAAGTACGTCACTTCTGCTGTTGCTTTGCCTATGATGCACGTCCGGGTTATAGGGCACATAGGACTCTTTGCTCCTCCCTGCAGCTCCCTCTAGCGGCCCCTGTGGTATCCAGCAGGGCTGTGGATGAAAATTCCATTGTCCATGATTCCCTGCTGGTCTTCAGGGCACCTCCATGCTGCAGGGAGGGCTCCATCTGGTGGCCTGGGGGTATTGACCGGGATGACAAGCCGGCCATAGACCACACAATGTAGTTTATGTTTAAAGTCAACAATAATTTTTAAAAATGTGTGTGGTGCACATTGGTCCACTGAGAGCCAAGTCTTTTTGCATTATACACAAAAGAATCTACCAAGCCAAAAAAAAAAAAAAAAAAAGACCCCACACACACACAACAAAAATTAAAAACCAAAAAAAACACACACATCTCAAACAAAAGACAAAACATATCTCACTCTTTCTAACTTGACCTGATCCAAGACATGAGCGTCTCTGAAAGTACACTATACAGCAGATTACTCCTGCAGTGGGGAAAAAATGGAAGAGTACTCAAAACACTGCAATTAACTGCTTAGTGTTCTTACATGCGTTATTTGCAGGCTTAGCATATTTTAGGAAAAGAGGAAAACCAGTTTCTGGTTCGGCTATAATGAGTTAAAAGTGAAACAGCTGAAACATATTTGACAAGAAAGTGTAATGAAATTGTCAGCATTTCAACCTGAAACTAATGAAGGTATGTAAAGGTTGGTTTATAATTTGTTAACATCAATAAAACTGATATAAAAAGACCTGTCAAAAACCTATATTAAAGCTGAACGAGAGTTTGTCAAGTATGCAGATCCACACAATTTAATGCATCGCCATCAAATATTGCATAAAATTCACCATAAATACATTACAATATTATGGGCTATGTTTGTCTCCCCAAAGTTTAATTTGGTTCTGCTTAAATGTTTCATTAGCTTTATATACAATAAATGTTGAGAGGATAATGGCGTATTGTTGAGCAATGTTGCCTCATTGCTCCAGAAGGCTGGAGTTACATATCTGGGCTTGGTTATTTTTTTGGACTTTAACATTCTTTTCACTTCTACATGGATTCTTTTTCAGCCATCACTTTAGTTGTCTCCCACTCTCAAAATGTATGGGGGTTAGTCTGACTGGCTACAAGACAGGTCCAGTTAAAAAAAAAAAAAAAAAAAAAAAAAAAAAAAAAGGTGTTGGAGGATACATGAGATAGTCTTGTAATTGAAAATGCTTGATCCAGAATTAGACCCCTGCCTTTAGCTGCTGCTGAAATAAGTGGGTTTTCAAAGTGAATTTAGATCAAAGTCACTCAAAAGGAACATGAAAAAGATTTTGATTCCTAAGGTATAAAAATCGTATGTCAATTACAATGATCCAGGTAAATGACATCCAACATTGATAATTATAAAATATTCAAATGGTTATTTTCTGTCACATGCTAGAATTTCTGCTGAAGTGGCATGATGGTACAGTAGTGCAGTATTGTATACAATGGTTGTGTACTGGTCAGATGAATGAAAATAATAAAAATCTTATATAGCCAGGTACACTTACAGAAAACCCCAAGTGCATAGAGTGATTTGGCGCTTTTTCATTATAGCATTAACAAACAACCACTAAAAAGAATAGTTGTAAAGAAATATTGCAATTAGAAGAGGTTCATTTTGACAGATGGAACAACTACATACAGAAATGTATTTAAAAGATTTGAAGTGCATGCTTTATTTGAATAATCCTAGGAAATAACCAACGAAAAATTTCAAACAGTGAAGAAAAACGTGTCTTGAGGGTAGTTCTAACAAAAACAAAACAGATTAGAAGTATATGACAAGAGCAAAGTTACACTCATGTGCAGAAGAATACAAGTTACTGCCTTGCTTTTGAGCAAGCAGCAGTATACACATAGGTGTACAAACTTTGAGGCGTAGCCCATGTTGGAGGAATCAAGTTACACTGAAGATGCCAAGAATGTAATAAAATCTATTGTATCATACAGGATTTTCCTGAAGTTTCCCTAAAAACAAGAAACTCAATAAATTGAATACATTCATTGTGTCAAGAGGAAACAATCTTTCATGCTCCAGTGCATTCCTTTGAGCTGTCAAAACCACCTCAAAGGGAAATGCCAAGTTCATCATGGTGACTAATTTCAGAAAATCGAATTAGAAAAATACACAAAGTCAACTTCTGTTTAACCACCACACATCGGAATGCCTGTAATCCACCCAATGCTCATCCAATATGAACCTTTTACTTTACTTTAAGGTACAGGTGTATCTTAATACCAAGACTTTTATCACAAATTCTAATACAGGTGTACAAATGGACCTTGGATCCCATACTCTTAAAAGTACCTACTATTTTATAAGGCATTGTTATTTATTCATTTATATGCTGCCTCTGAAGCCACAAAAAAAAAAAAAAAAAAAAAAAAAAAAAAAAAAAAC
>JANRMT010062804.1:24930975-24950975 GCA_026402145.1 Polypterus bichir lapradei
AAAAAAAAAAAAAAAAAAAAAAAAAAAAAAAAAAACACCACACACCACACACACACACACACACACACACACACTCTTGCCCTACGTGTATCTTCAGTGCCTGTCCTCTGTATTTGCATGTGTTAAACATCTATTAACTTGGGCTCCCTCTTTAAAATGCATGCCCATAAAGCTTGCTTCTCAAGCTCTTATTTTCAAGGCGCCTTTCTCACATCCTGTCTGGTTTTATACTTGCTTTCTCTGTCAGCATGCCTCATATGCCTTTACTTCTCCTCACGTGTCTCACACTCACACTTCCTTTCAATGCTTAATCAAAGCCAAATTGACCAATCACACCAAATTCAAACTGACAAATCAGATTGCTCAGAAAGATTTGACAGACAGACCTTACTGTTTGGTTATATACTAGATAACATTTGTGGTGTTGGAACCTATTCTTATATATTTTTACTGAGTGATAACCCTGTATTGGTGGCAATGTCAATATTGACTAGCCAACATTTTCCCCATGAACAACACACATTAACAAAACACTAAAAGCAAGTTTGATATTTCCTGTAAAATAGTGTATATAACGGGGAAATAAGTTTTATACTCCTCCCAGAAATAACCTGACACAGGAGTGTTTAATATTGGATTAAATTTAGTTTCAATTTATCTTTTTAACAAGAAACCGGGGTGTGTCTATTTTTCACAAGTTTTTTTTTAAATTTACCAGCAAGTGAACAGTGAGGAGTTTTTAGTTTGTTGGCAGCTGACGCATCTAAAATTTCAGTACACATCTATACCTGATCTGGGGAATTTGGAGGCAAAGTCAACAACTTGAACTCTGATGTTCCTCTGACCATTCTTGAACAACTTTTGCTGTATTTGTTCATTTAACCCCTATCTGTATATATTAAACAATACATTATCATAACTGAGATGTTGAAATCTTTTGGTGTTTTGAGGGAACACAACAGCTACAGAAACAAAGAAAAGTACACTTTAATGCGTTAAGCATTGATTTTTTATTATAAAAAAACTATTGGCAAGTGAAACAATTTGCACAAAATGTGGGTTCACAAGAAAACTGTTTCTTGGTTTAAAAAATATATATCTATATCTATATAATTCGAAATGTTATCACTTTTTCCTTTTTAAAATTTCTTACCTCTGACTTTGTTTTAAGTGAGCTTCATCAATCTCTTGTTTCCAGTCTTTCTTGTGTTGGTATCGATACACTAGCTCATTCCACCACTTACATAGTAAACTTCTGGCTCTTAAAGGTAGTGGAAGAGACATATTGGTGGTCAGTTATCTAGAAAAGATGACAAAATATATTTGTGATTATGTGTTTGTGAACTTACTCTGGGCATTCTATATGCAGCAATATCAGTAATAGGTAGTCAAGAAATGGTATTCTTTTGAAGTTGTTGATTCGTTTCTTGGAACAGAAACTCCAAACAGTTGAATTCATCTTGAAGAAATTCAATTCACAAGTGATTGCACTGCAATATTTAAGGGATGAAAATCATACATACATACATACATACACCTATGAGCCTCAAGAATTAGTGCAACTCAAGAAACAACAAGGCCCTAAAAGTTCCTTTTCAAAAGAAAAGCTCAGATTCTCGGTCAGTTTAATAGATCACTTAAATTTCTCACAGATGTATTCAGAGATTTCATGTTTTGTCACTTCATACAAAAATTTTCTTGATCTGGAGACTATACTAAAATGCTCAGAAAGCACTGTACAATTGTCTACAATGTACAGGAAGAGACTCTCTGCATAACCTATTTAAAGCTTTTAATTTCAAGCTTGCTTTAATGATTCAGTAGAATGTTTCAGCTGAAGTACAAAGCAACATGGAGGTTTGCTTAATATGTAATCATGTAGTAGTCTGACCACAGTAGACATACATGCATGCTGATATGTGCAACAGGGACATGATAAAAAAGAAAAAAAAAAAAAAAAAAAAAAAAAAAATATCACAGAAAACTAAGTATTAAAAATTACCAAAAATTGAATTTTAAATTTGTAAGCATTTCAAAAAACAAGCACAATAAGACAATTCAGAACAGTTCATGACATTTATCAAGTAACTGCATGATTAACTTGAAAATCTTTAATTGAATGTGAAGCTAAAAACAATTATAATGGGTTCTTTATGTGTATGCTCCAAGGAAGAAAACAATTAAATGGTTGAAGTTTCAATTATTATAACTTTTTGCAGTTATATTAATGATTAGAATAAAAAGGATAGACAAATATCTTTTGAAAAGAAAAATGGAGTGTATTTCTTGCTACAAAGTGTTTTCAGAGGAAGATTTTTCTCCTGTCCCTTTTTATCATTGTTGCTTCAAAAAAAGAATACATGTCATGATGTAATAGAAATGGAACTTTAAGTTATGAAAAGCTAATACATTATTTCTGAAATCTCCATCACCGATATAATTAGAGACCCATGTGGAACCAGTTTAAGCCCATTTTCTGTTTTCTCCTTGGGATATTCAGTGATCCAGTCGTGTCATTGCCAATGTTGGCTCTGCTTAATATTTGTAACTTGTGTGGACTCATGAAATCCTTCTGCAGTTTTTCTCATATACTTAATGTTTGGCTGAATGGGTAAAGATATTCTGGCTAATAATTTCAAACTGACCTTGTGTCAGTGAGTGAGGACATGTGCAAAAGTGAGCTCTGCGATATACTGGCACTCTGGCCCAAGGCTCTGGCTCTGACTGGATTCAAAACTGACTTAAAGCAAGTTTTAGAAAAGTAAAAAACAACGCCTGGATCAATATTTAAAATCATTGCAGTATATCATCATAAACCAGGATTATACATGTAGAGTTAGCTTAGATCAATCACTATCGCATAAAATTAAAAAAAGATTTTAAGTGACACAATTTTATTCAAAAATGCACTATAAATAAATAATGAATATGTTTTTATCTTGCACCAAGATTTTGTTGGCTATATGTGACTAAAAATAAAATCGTGAGCCAGCCATAAAAGAATTCTCTCTCTCATACACACACACACACACACACACACACACACACCTGTTAAAAGTAAAAAAAAAAAAAAAAAAAGTGTAAATGCAGAACCTTCTGAATAATTTGCAAATTTTAATACTTAATAAATGACAATATTGGGCAAAAAATAAAATATCATGTACCTGCTAAAAACCCTTTATAAGAAAAGAATATATATAAAGGGGACAAGAGATATCAATAACTTCCAGGCATAGTTCCACTTACACATTTCAGGGCATAGTGTTCTTGTTTCAGAACCAAAATGGTTACATTTGGAATATTTTGAAAATGCTTTCCTTAAATGAAATTTAAAAATTACAGGATAATTAATAAAATGACACAGTGAATAAATTAAAAGAAAAACTCAAACACACAAGATATTAAAATAATGAAACCTTTGTAAGAAAACTGTTCAATATAAAAATCAAAATAACCAAATTCTGTAACGGACAGATATTATAATCCCCAATCTTTGAAACTGGAACCCTTTCAAGTACAGTGCATTTTAATTATAAACACACTGTCTTGTTTCCTTGAAATAGGGGTCTTGCTACAATATGTTTAATAGATGAAATGTTTCTACATGTTCTAAAATTTTCACTAGCACCACACATATGGATTTTTCATTTCACAAAGACAGACAAGTGATATTTAAATAAACACACACATTTGGAATGACAAATCAGATGTGCAGAATTATCTAGTAGACCCTATTCCAGTAATGACAGTTAGAAAGGAAAAAAATCCCACCAAGGACAACAGCTCCTATCAAAAAAAAAAAAAAAAAGTACCATGCTTAAAATCATATACTACAAAAAACTGCAAATGCAAATGTGGATAGTCAAGATGCATGCTAAATAAGTGGGGAACCCTTAAAAGATGTCATTCTAAAATACCTTTGGCACAAGTATGGGACAAAGTGGGTATTGCCCATTCTGCTAGGCTTTAAGTGGCACACAAAGCCTACTAAGAGAGAGTAGATTTAACAAGAAAGCAGAAATCCAACTGCTCCTTGCCCCAACCTCCATTCCAGAATGTGATGCACAAAATAATGCATCCATGAGCAGGTTCTGGTTCTGTAAATGGAAGTGGCCTTGATGTAATCCCCAAAGGTTACAGTTTCCTTCAAAACTACATGCACTTTTCTGATACACTTTGAAAACTGAAAGATGAGAAGATTCCTCCATTTGAGCACAGAGCAACAAACAAACAACTTCACACAACATCAGACATTATTCTTAAAGACTTGGGATCTTAAAACTGCTCATCTATACCAAAATGATTACTCTAAGTAAAGAATAAAATAACCATCCTCTTCTGTATTGTGTGTGTGTCCATCTGGTGTGTCTTACATCTCATCTTTTATGTCAATATACACAGTGCCCTCAATTAAGTTTGGGACGAAGACATTTTTTTTACCTCAACTTACCCCTCTGTGCTACAATATAAAATTACAAGTCAAACAATTCAAATAAGATTAAAGTGCACATAGCAGGCTTTAATTTAAGCATATTTACATACATTCCAGTCACACCATGTACTATGGAAATGACAACACATTTTCTCTATGGTTGTAACAGGCGAGATTAAAGCACTTTCTGGTCTCTGGCCCACAGTCCATGTTGTTGAGTAAACTAGGTTTATGTTAGACCGAAAATCATTAAATAATTAATAGTGCTTCTGTGAGTTGGCACTATATGCAGTATGGGAACACTCCGATACCTGCCTCGTCACCTTGGCCCCCAACACAAACCCAGAATAGTGTTCAACTAGGATTAAAGTAGTAAAAATCAGTAAGAGCAAATCTCCACACAATGTCTACTACAGAATTCAAATATTCAGAAATGTAATTTTTCATAATGCAGTATACACCTATCCACTGTTTAAACCTGATTATAGAAGCTTCAAGGATCTCAGGACCAAAGCCCATCCAGAAATATTGGGGAGAAAGACAGAAGACAACCCTGGGTGGGACACCAGTTTATTTACTGCATGCAAAAGCAAAACAAACCCATATAGAGACATGGAAAACATACAAAAGCCAGCTAACCACCATGTTTCAAAGGGCTCATTCCAGCTATCTAGGAGAAGAGGAGCTACTTGGAAATGATTAACCAATTCACAAAGTGGGTTGAGGAATTTCCCACTAACCTCAAAAATGCAAGTGGAATAACTTCCTACTTAGTCAATGAGATTTATTACAGCAGATTACTCACTTCACAAACAACGTATGGGAAAATAAAACTTATTTTAGGGAAAAAAAAAAAAAATTATATTTTAGCCTATACCTTCAAAGTTTGTATCCAAGACATCTTTAACTTCTGCCACTAAAGAATCCAGTAGAAAGTCAGCAGTGATGCATAGAAACAGTTGAGTTCTGCAAACCCATCATGCCCACCTTTATAAGCATACAGTATCTTAGTCTAAGCAATAAAATATATGCAACAGAGCCCTCCCTGTCTGACTCAGTCACAACAACTTGTGCTTTCTGGTTTATCATTTTCAGTTATGATTAAAACCCATCTTCAAAAGGGGCCAGTGGCACGCTGGCAGAAACTGACTGGCTAATCAGAAATCCCACACCATGCACTTTACCCGTCACCAGCTTGAGACACAGATTAACAACTATTTCAGAACGGTCACAGGGACTGTGCCCAAGTGGACAATTTAATTCAGTCCATACGGACTGTAGTGGTTACAAAGTTTCATTGCAATTAATCTTTAAATTAGAGAACTTTTTTTTTTTTTTTTTTAGAACTTAGCTATTTTCAGCACTCAATTTACAATTGACCAAAGCTGCTAAAGCTACAAACTGTGAGAAAAAGTGTGTCCACATGCTTGCATTTATTCTCTCACATTTATTATTATTATTTAAAAAAAAAAAAAAAAACACACCACTGCAGACTATATGAATTCAACAGTGGCAGGTATGACAACAATTATGACTCCTCTACTGGTATTCCTACATGCTACCATATCAGATATTAACTACTACATCATAATACTCTTACCTTATTAGGTATTCCTGCTTGTTACCACAAATAGCCTATAATGTGCTTGTCCCTCCATATACATACTGTACATAATGCAGACATAGTGGGTATTGCACAAAGCAAGTTTCTGAAATCAAGGTTTAGCTAAACAAGTCTTGTTTGAATAAGACTCATTTCTAATCAAATTTCAATCAGTTGCATAAACATGAAGGGTTTCTTATTTTATTAGCTCAAGACAGGCTTAAGCACTCTTAAATTTTTAACCAGCCCCACAAACATTGTGGGCTGTATCTATCATGGTTCAAAAGACACAGATGGGAGAGTGTCATGTACAGATTGAGTACCTGCAACTTGACTAAGTGTGAAGCTGATGGGATACATGGAGCATTATGGGATGGCTTTGAAAAGGTTTGAGTTTTATTTTAACAAAAAAGTAATGCTTCAGCTTATTAAGATTCCTTTTCTACATCAGCTTATTTAAAAAAAAAAAAAAAAAAAGGGGCAGGGATGTATCCTCTTATGGAGAAAGAGAAACTGCATGGTAATTTAACACAGACAGATTAATGCCCAAGTACATTAAGGTTGTGAATTTGTGCAATGCATAGTTAAATGTTGATGGAATTATTCAAAATAAAAAAGGTTCACTTGAGTTAACCAGCTTGATTGTGAAAGGAGTCGCTAAATGCCAAGCCTCAAGCACTTAAAATATGTATTCTGCCACAATATGATTGATGTAAATTAAGCACCCTTGGCAAGAAATGAAAAATTATACAAGAATATATTTCAGAATTACTAGGGGAAAAAAAAATGGTATTGTACATTTAGGAAATAAAAAGAAAGCGTCACCTTCTATCACTGATGGGGTGAGGTGCCCCTGCAACTGGTCATATTCATAGTCATCTAAAATTTAAAAGGAAAAAAAAAAAAACACCCAACTAAAATGGTACTAAAAATGGCGCTTTACTGGGTTGTGTGGTTCATTGTAGAACTATTGCTTGCCCCCCTCCCCAACCAAAAAAAAAAAAAAAAAACACATTCTAGGATGGGTTCTTTGCATATGAAATTAGTTTTGAACTTTGAAAAGGTTCCTAATATGTTGGAAAAACAGAAACATTGTGTACAGTAGGCTCCTTATGAGAACACAAACAGATCAAAAAACCTGAAATTGGTCTATTTTATTGTATGTAGCAGAATTCCTTTTACCATGATGACCTCATTTTTCACAAATCTGCTATTTATTCATGGTGCCTGTTATGAATCTACATAAAAGTTCTTTCTGAATCCTTTATATGGGGTTTTCTTTTGGGAAGCAAAAACAGTTCCTCTATGGCATAACTCTGAAGTACCACTTTGGCACTTTTTCTAAAAGAAAAAAAAAAATAATAATGATGATGTTTGGATTAATGCTATGGAACGATTTGTATTTTATATAGCCAGCCTCTGCAGTTTATTCACAGGAGTGCAGTCTTTTGGACTGGTTACAGTTGAGAAACCTAAACAACACTATCTAACATCACTGATAATCAATGGACAAGAACATTTTACCAAGTTTCACTTAACAGAAAATAAATGAAAATAAAAACTAATTTTCCCAGAAGTCCATATAACTACTTTAAGGTAAAGGATATACTCTTCGAAACTCCAGACATACAAATGTCTTTCCAAAATTCTATGCATGTTCAACACTGTACAGAAAGCTGCAAAGAAAAGAAAACTGATGCCTGCTGTCTGCACAATTTACTGCAGCAAATTGACCTAATAATTCACAGCTTCAACTAACAAACTGTTTTTTGCAATTCCAAAGTTTCTCTCCAAGAAAACGTCAATCAGGAACAGACTGGTATTCTGCAAAAGGTACAGGGATTGGACTGCGGAGGACTGGGGGAAAAAGTCATTTTCTCTGATTTGAATGTGATATCAATAAGAGTTTTCAGCGAATGGTATAGTGTTTAATGTTTAAAGGATAGTAAAAATAAGATTTCAGCAACAATAGATATAAAATCCTTCTGTTAACAAAAAAAGATGCTGACTAATAATAATTTAAATGTATGTTAAGAACTCTTAAGTATTTTCAAAGTATACTTTGGGTTATAAGCTTTTACCAAATTATAATTAAATTAGAGTAATTTAAGTGATAGTGTAACTAATTCAACAATATTAGGTATTTAAAAAAATTTTTCGTAAAAAGTGGTTTCTCATCAATCATGAGATTTATGAACTCTCAGTCTGCAAAACTCTTAAGATTCATCTTTAGCTTGGTGTAGGGCTGACAAAAAAGCGATGCCAAGTTGCCTCAGTTACCAAATGACTTTCCCTAATCCACTTTTGTAGAATGTACACTGGCTGTAAGAAATCAAATTTCTCATAGTAGAATTTTACTGCTCATAGGTTGATCTTTGATGGCTCATGAGACTTAAGAGATTCTCACTTATCTTTCATTTAAGAATCAACTGTATCAAAAATTCCTTAGAAGAAATAGATTTAGACAAAAAGGTGACATGAGATAAAACTGAAGTAAAAGGAGTTAACATTGAGAACTCTGTTTGAAAAGCTTGTTATATTTTGTGGGATCTTTTTCTATCTTAAGTAAGAAATATTTTATTGGACTGATGCATGCATCCAAAGTTACATTTCTTTTGTTTTTCCAGTTGGAGCACAGGCAGATAAAGTGATTTGCAAGTGGTCACAGTGTCACTAACAGGATTTGAATTCTAAAGCCTTAACCACCATAACACATTGCCAGCATTTTCTTCCAGAATGACTATGGTTTAATTGAAGCACTGCAATATAAAATTAGAGCAACTAGAAGTATTGCAAAAACCACAAACAACGTTCCACACATTACACCATATATTACAGAGCACACAATGCAAATACTTTCAAATTGCAAAAAAAAAAAAAAAAAAAAAAAGTCAAGACATTACTTGTAAAATCTGAGTTCATTGTGCGACTTTGCCGAGATCTTGGCTGAAACTCAAGCCAAGAGGAGACACAAGAATACTAGGGCATTTTTTTCTTACAACAAAAAATTGAGAAGTATGAGACAGAAGAAAATGTCTCAATTTTTATTTATATTTCTGATCTCACTGTTGTCTAGGAAAATCCAAAAAGGCTATTAAAGATCTTTTTCATTTCTTTGAATTCAGCGAGTCTTAAAGGCTGGTTTAAACTTGACAAGTCCATGTGTAGGGAAAATGACAGACATCTTGGCATTCACTGGGTATTTTCGCTGTGTGCAGTACAGAATGTTTTCCAATTATGCAGCACTAAAACAAAAGGGTTTACAGTAACAAGCAGCAGCAGATTGAGCTTTTGTGCAAACAGGAAGGTGATGCTAAAGTGGACAGAAAGTCCTCAAAATTAGATGACTGAAGGATTGAATAATACTGCACAGTCCAACGGATACTGATTTCTGCTCTAATATAAAAATTGAAAAGGTCAGATTTTGCATAAAGGGTGGCATGGTGGGTAGCACTTTCCAGGTCCTTCCTGCGTGGAGTTTGCATGTTCTTCCCGTGTCTGCGTGGGATTCTTCTGGGTGCTCTGGTTTCCTCCCACAGTCGGAGGACTTGCAGGTTACCTGCATTGGCAATCCTAAATTGTCCCAAGTGTGTGTGTCCTGCGGTGGGTTGGTGCCCTGCCCGGGATTGGTTCCAGCCTTGCACCCTGTGCACCCACACACCAAACACACACTAGGGCCAATTTAGAATCGCCAATCCACCTAACCGAAGTTAAACAAAATTTTGAAAACCGAGATAGATACTGTTATGATCCTGAGGGAAATTCAAGTACCAGTAGCCAAGAATTAAATTATACTAAGTTAAATACAAACATTTAAGTACACTTATTGCACAAATAAACTAGATGCACAGATAACCTATAGAGTGCAGTGTGGATGGAACAATTAAAAAGAAGGTATCAGGTATTGTGCTTTGGAAGAATTAAGCAGCATGTTTAAGGTAAGGTTTTTAAAAAACAGGTTTTAAGACCAGCAATGAGACATGGAGCCAAGACATCAGAATCACTTATTTGCCAGTACTTAAAAATGTACAGGAATTTAACTTGGCAGATTTGATGTTGCTTATAACATAACCTCACAAATAACAAACAGCACAAGTTAAAAAAAGAAAAGAAAAAGAAAAAAAAAAAAAAATGTATGCAAAGTTATAGAATAGTGCAATTATAAAAGAGATATGCAAATGATAATGTGCAGTGAAAGTGTATGTATGCACACACATACAGTATACATTTACTATACATATACACATTTTCATACTACAGAACATATGAATATATAAAGTTACTGGTTTGAGAGGGCTATGGCTCTGGGAAAGAAACTGTAGGTGACTGTTTGTTTTAATTGACCTAAAGCATTTACTAGAGAGGAGTTTTTGGAACAAGTGATGAGCTGCGCGAGATGAGTCTCTGGGGATCCTTTTGACATGGTTAGTGACACAAGATGTATACAGGTCTGCAACAGATGGCAGAGCACAGCCAATTATTTTCTCAGCAGACCTCACAACACGCTGTAATTTCTTTTTTGGAGTGGGTCATTGCTGAACCAAACCAGACAACAATGGAGAATGTGATTACACTTTCAATTATTGCTTTGTAAAATTCTACTAGGATTGGCTGGAAAATTTACTTTCTTTAATTGGCGTAGAAAGTACAGCTGCCCCGGAGCATTCTTAGTGATGGAAGTGGTGTTACTGTCCCAGCTGAGACTGTTTGTGATAGATGTGCCCATAATTTGAAGGATTCCAACATATTGGAATCATTCATTTCTAGTGGGAGAGGTCGTAACTGCTGTTAAAAATCTAAGACCATTTCTACGGTCTTGTTTGTATTGTGGATCAGGTAATTGGTAGCACACCAAAGCACAAAACAAGATGCCTCTTTTCTGTAAGCTGTTTCTTTACTATTATTAAATGGTCCAATAATGGTGGTGTCATCAGTGAAATTAATGATTTTCACTTAAGGATCAGTGAACCTACAGTCATTGGTGTACAGGAAATAGTGTGTGTTTCGGGAGTACACAAACTTGAGGGGTACCTGTGGTAATATGAAGACAGTCTGAGTGGTGGGAGCCCACACACATGCATTGTTTCTGGTTTGTCAGAAAACTGTAAATCCATTTAAAGATGGGAGGATTACATTCAGTTTGTAGAAGTTTAGTTAACAACAGTTCATGGATAATGGTGTTGTTTAAAGCTGAACTGAAGTCTAAACTTATGTCAGAATACTGTTTGTATATACATTCCAGATGTTCTACCACAAAGTGAAGGCCCATGTTAACAGCATCATCCACAGATTTATGTGGTATAGCAGGTCTGCAGCTTCAAAAAAATATGGCAAGGTTTTTAAATCCATAAAGCCGTGTCAGTATCTGTGGCTACGGTTGCATGACCGTGGGGAGTTAATGAGTTAGTTGGGGAAAGTCGCACCTGTATGTGTGGGTGCAGTCATTCTCAACTGCTTCATTGGCTTTCTGCGGCATGCGATTAAGGCGCTGCGCCCACAGAGACGTGAATATATATATATGGGCCAGCACAAGGGGAGGGGGGGCGGGTGGGGGGAAAGAAAAAAAGAGAAATTGATGGAAGATGAAAAATGAGACAAAAGATCAAAAGAGGTTAGAAGACGTGAAAGGCAGTCTTCTCAGGAGGATCTGGCCATCTGAAAAGGATGAAACAGTGCGAGCTGGGGCCCCGTGAAGGAGTGTTCGCTGTGGCGCTCTAGGGGTTTGTTCGCCCCACTGAACATTTGGGTGGAGTGTTGCAAGCAAGGCAGGTGCCCTCCCTAGGCTTCCAAGGTGTGACCACGTGAGCACAAAGGAAGAAGGGAGGAGAGCCGATCTTGGATGGTTTGGCCGGGATGCCTGCAGGCAGCCAAGATGGAGGTCGGCCGGAGCTTGTGGCTGCGGAGTCTCCATGAAAAATGGGTGAGCCGGGGAGAATGAAGAGGAGTCGGGCAGAGATCAGGATGAGATAGTCTGCATTTTAACAGATTTATTTATTGCTTTTTATACCCATGTTGGCATTTTGGTGAAGGGAAAAGTGGAGACGAGGTGGTGATGGGTAGGTACGGTGTCAAGGAGAAGAATTAAGGTCAGAGGATAGTGGATCTTGCCAAAAGGATGGACATGGCTGTGGTGAATATGTATTTTCAGAAGAGGGAGGAACATAGGGTATACGTACAAGAGTGGAGGAAGATGCGCACAGGTAGATTACATCCTATGCAGAAGAGTTGGTCTGAAGGAGACTGAAGACTGCAAAGTGGTGGCAGGGGAAAGTAGAGTTAAGCAGCATAGGATGGTGGTCTGTAGGATGATGCTGGAGATCAAGAAGAGGAAAAGAATGATGTCAGAGCTAAGGATCAAATGGTGGAAGTTGAAAAAGGAAGACTGCAAGGTTGAGTTTAGGGAGGAGGTGAGACAGGCACTGGGTGGCAGTGAAGAGTTACCAGACAGCTGGGAAACTGCAGCAGATGTAGTAAGGGTGACAGCAAGAAGGGTGCTTGGTGTGACACCTAGAAAGAGTGGAAGGAGGAAAAGAAAACCTGGTGGTGCAATGAGGAAATACAGGAGAGTATACAGAGGAAGAGGATGGCAAAGAAGAAGTGGGATAGTCAGAGAGATGCAGAAAGTAGACAAGAGTACAAGGAAATAAGGTGAAGAGAGAGGTGGTAAAGTCTAAAAAAAAAAAAAGGCATATGATGAGTTGTATGAGAAGCTGGACACTAAGGAGGGAGAAAAGCACCTGTACCAATTGGCTAGACAGAGGGACAGAGCTGAGAAAGATGAGCAGCAGGTTAGGATGATAAAGGATAAAGATGGAAATGTACTCAAAAGTGAGGAGAGTGTGTTGAGCAGATGGAAAGAGTACTTTGAGAGGCTGATGAATGAAGAGAACGAGAGAGAGAGAGAGAGAGAAGAAGAGGTTGGATAATGTTGAGATAGTGAATCAGGAAGTGCAACAGATTAGCAAGGAGGAAGTAAGGACAGCTATGAAGAGGATGAAAATGGAAATGCCGTTGGTCCAGATGACATGCCTATGGCAGCATGGAGGTGTTTAGGAGAGATGGCAGTGGAGTTTTTAACCAGATTGTTTAATGGAATCTTGGAAAGTGAGAGGATGCCTGAGGAGTGGAAAAGAAGTGTACTGGTGCCGATTTTTAAGAATAAGGGGGATGTGAAGGGCTGCAGTAACTACAGGGGAATAAAATTGATGAGCCACAGAATGAAGTAATGGGAAAGAGTAGTGGAAGCTAGGTTAAGAAGTGAGGTGATGATTAGTGAGCAGCAGTAGGGTTTCATACCAAGAATATTTGCTCCGAGGATGTCGATGGAGAAGTTAAGAGAAGGCCAGAAGGAGTTGCATTGCGTCTTTATGGACCTGGTGAAAGCATATGACAGGGTGCCTCGAGAGGAACTGTGGTATTGTATGTTGGGAGAGGTAGAGAAGTACTAAGAGTTGTACAGGATATGTATGAGGGAAGTGCGACATTGGTGGGGTCTGTGGTAGGAGCGACGGATGCATTTTAGCTGGAGATGGGATTACATCAGGGATCGGCTCTGAGCCCTTTCTTATTTGCAATGGTGATGGACAGGTAGACAGACAGACAAGATTACACAGGAGTGGACTATGATGTTTGCTGATGACATTGTGACCTGTGGAGAGAGTAGGGAGCAGGTTGAGGAGACCCTAGAGAGGTGAAGATATGCTCTAGAAAGGACAGGAATGAAGGTCAGTAGGAACAAGACAGAATACGTGTGTAAATGAGAGGGAGGTCAGTGGAATGGTGAGGATGCAGGGAGTAGAGTTGGTGAAGGTGAATGAGTTTAAATACTTGGGATCAACAGTACAGAATAATGGGGATTGTGGAAGAGAGGTGAAAAAGAGAGTGCAGGCAGGGTGGAATGGGTGGAGAAGAGTGTCAGTAGTAATTTGTGAGAGATGGGTATCAGCAAGAGTGAAAGGGAAGGTCTACAGGACGGTAGTGAGACCAGCTATGTTATATGGGTTGGAGATGGTGGCACTGACCAGAAAGCAGGAGACAGAGCTGGAGGTAGCAGAGTTAAAGATGCTAAGATTTGCATTGGGTGTGACAAGAATGGATAGGATTAGAAATGAGCACATTAGAGGGTCAGCTCAAGTTGGAGGGTTGGGAGACAAAGTCAGAGAGGCGAGATTGCGTTGGTTTGGACATGTGCAGAGGAGGGATGCTGGGTATATTGGGAGAAGGATGCTAAAGGATAGAGCTGCCAGGGAAGAGGAAAAGAGGAAGGCCTAAGCAAAGGTTTATGGATGTGGTGAGAGAGGACATGCAGGTGACGGGTGTAACAGAACAAGATGCAGAGGACAGAAAGATATGGAAGAAGATGATCTGCTGTAGCAACCCCTAATGGGAGCAGCTGAAAGAAGAAGATACCCATTATCACTGTTTTTATGGATTATTTATTAGAACTGTGGAGCACTGCACTATTTATTTGAACACTGTTTTTGGTTTGTTTTTAAATAAAAGCACTCTGCACTTTTTGCACTATCCCCTTTGCTTCATTGCGGAGGTCTTCACTGCCTAACTCATCAGTGACGTTACCAACGGTGTTGTGTTCAAGATCTCCCCGAAGCTGGATGGGAGCATGGAACAGAGCCATCATCATCACAATCTAATTGCTTAACATACAATGAGCAGTAAAGGGAGTGCTGAAGTAGTAGTTAGATGTGGCAGAAATGAGAAAGTTAAGATGGATGTGTGGAATTACAATAAAAGGACTGAATAAGAAATGAGATATCTAAGAAATTACAGGAAACTAAGTTGAAGGGGTATGGACATGTAATAAAGAGAGACAATAACTATATGGGCAAAAGAGTGATGGGAATGAAGGTTCAGGGGAAAGAGAAGATGAAGTAGGCCAAAGCGAAAGTGGATGGATAAAGTAAAAGAAAACCTGAAGGATTTGCCTAATAAAATATACACAAACAGCCATAAACTTACCATCAGGAACAAAGAGTATGAATTAGAGTAAGCTACCCTAATTTAGGGTGTTCTCATGAAGTAAATTCACACATTTCATATGGTTAGTCAATCATTCCTTTTCTAACCCACTGTGTCCTGCAGGGGGTGCTGGAGCCTACCCCTGACAGCACAGGGTGCAAGACAGGAACAAACCCTGTACAGGGCACTGGTCCATCTCAAGGCAAACACACAACCCACCCATGAGGTAGAAGTATATAATAAACAAAAATATTTGTGTTAGAAATATAAACAGTTAAACTGAAGCTCACATTTTAAAGTCTAAATATTATTAAGTTCAATAGAAATTTGCCATTTTCACCTTCTGATAGAGGTCCATAGAGTGCTAGATCCCTAGTAAAGGATCAAAAATAATATCACATTCACTGAGCTTAAAAACAGTCTAAATTAATAACCCACATGCCAGTGTTTGAAAATTGATATTTTTAACCTTCTGAGGGTGGCTGTTAAGAGGGATAGGACCACTGATAAAAAAATATATTTGTGATCTGCAACCTCAAAATGACACTACGCATGCCCGTTTCCACTTTTTCAAAGTTTTATGAAAAGATTAAACTTTGACCCCTCATATCACCACTGGGGTCAGTTACTTTGGCATGCACGATTTTCAAGTCCTTCCAATCCTTTTTGCTAAAGACATATTGGTTTACTCTTTATCATATTGGTGTAATTTCCCTCATGAAATATGGTCCAAAAATGGCCTAACAATAAGGGTTATGCAGGTCTATAGGGACTAAAATAGGGGAGGATGGACTCCAAAAAGCTAATTACCTTGAATATTAGACATCAGGATGAGTGGAATAGTATGTCATATGTGGGGGTTTTCTTGTATGGGAGTCAGGAGCCACTGAAAAAAAAGTAGTGATTTCAAAGTATTCATGAGTAATTCTTATTATTACAAAAATGATTTCTGCTTAATCTTATCAACATGTTTCAAAGAAAAAAAGGCAGAGAAAAAAAAACAAACTATAGCATTAAAGGCATTTTTTCCTCAGATTTCTGATGTTGTTACAAAACATAAGCTTACAACTGCAGTAATAAAGTCATACCATAAGTAGTCAAGTATGTCATATTAAGTATCATATTTATTAACTTTACAGCAATAAACTGTCCAGTTTTAAGAATGATGTATTGTTCCATTGCAACGGAAAAGGGTTAGATCTTGGTCTAAAAAGTATTCTAGTTTGAACAGAATTCTCCAAGACTAACTGCGGATCTTGGACATAGTGCCAGTAAACTACTTGTAGGTTTTACATCTTTAAATATACAACTCTTGTACGATGCTATGGAGATATCAAAAACGAATGTGCGAAAGTTAAAGATTGATCATATGAGGAAATCCAGCAATACACGTTTAACTTTCTATTCAATCATAAAGTGTATTCATTCTTACAACTGCAGTCCGATTTATTAAGCTTCATAAGGTTACAATGCTAACGTAAGACAACAATGAAGAAATATTTTTTAAAGTTTTTCTAAAATAACGCATGAAATGCTATATAAAGATTCTAGAGTTTATAACAATATTAATATCATATTTGCAAACTAATTTATTTCCCCCTTAACTGTTTTAAACTGGAACTGCAAACATCAACACGTTTAGATTTTACCGATTCAAAAATGCGAAAGATGTGGGTTTCCTTCACATCACAATATCAGCGTAAGAAAGTATTAAAAAAAAAAACACACACACAATAGAACGAGAAAATGCTGACAGTGCATCTTGAAGCCACCTGCCTCCTCACCTTTATTTATCATCACACGCCAATATCGCTGTTCCTGGTTTTCACTTCGATTACATTATAAACGTCAGTCAGCTTTTTCAGATGCTGAACTCAGCTCCTTTTCCCCCAAAGATAAGAAAAGAGCTCAGCCCCCGCATGGACTCGTCGTCCACTGAGCTCAACCCACTTGCGGGTGTGTGGAGAATCAGCCAACAAAGCAACATAGTTTCAAGGGGGCCGGGTTACTATTTCCACCCACTTCACCTGCTTAAATCAGGGCTGGGCTTAACGTGAGAAGAATGAAAAGGAGTGGAACAATGAACAAATAAAAGAACTGATAGCATCTTTTAAACTATTACAACTACTATTTTAAGCGTAATAATAACAACAATAATCATGTTATTTGGGGGAAAACAAATGCCCTTTTGTGTTTCGCATTAATTCCAGCTGCCAATTAACTCACAACTCACGTATTTGGATTGTGATACGAAACACACATTATCTGAAGCGAAACGCCACTGACAAGAAGGTGCAAATTCTATAAACACAGCCACTGGGTACGCTGGGAATTCAAAGGCAGAATCCGCAAGACAGCAGAGCTAAACTCTGCGGTATCGACCCACTGTGACAGAATAATTTTTAATTAGGACTCACTCTCATTTTCTTCAACAAGTTCCCTTGTTTGTTAACCGCTTTATAAAGGGTTATATCACCGTCTTGTCTTTGTTCAAGCACATATGGTATACACCATTTAGTGTGCTGCATTGCGTCTTAATTAAGTGATGCAATATATTTAAACCTGATTATCAAGTGAATTATTTCATTGTTCATCTGCAATTTTTATGAACAGGACAAAGGTAGTCAAATTCTGGATTGAATCCAGGAAGACGTCAGCAAATTAAATTTACTGGAAACTGCTCTCCATTTACCACACCTCAATCTACAGAAACATTTGTAAAATAAGACTGAACAAGTAATCTGCAGTAGTGACACACAATGTACTACATTTTTAATTGTAAAACCTCGATTATATCTGTCACTCTCTGTTAACCGTCAGGGTCAAAGAAAACAAAAATTGCGCACGCCCGCGCTTACCTATTACTGTACTACTACAGCTGTGCGGAACGCTGCGAGCTGTGCACATTGAAACAACTCTTCCTTTTGCTAGACCAGTGGTTCCCAACCTTTTTTGGCAATGCCCCACCTAGGCCTCTCTAAAATCATGATATCCCCCACTGTAACATATATCTTATTCATATTATTACCCATTTAAAAAGTGAACTCCTACTCACGTTAAGGAAGCCCATAATGTCATTAATTTGGTCTAAACAAGTTTCCAAAGAACATGGAAATAAAAGAGGGAAAGGATAGTTGAAATACTGACAAATGTCTCTGTAAACAATAAAAATTATTTGTTTATTTTTTGTATTTTTTTTAACAGTGAATTTTTTTTTCATTTTAAAATTGTTTAACATACCTAAATTCTCAAATTTCCCCCCTAAAAAATCAAATTGTGCCCCACATTGGGAATCACCGTGCTAGATGCAAGGATTGCCAATCTCCTGGGGACCCACTGTGGCGAGTTTAGGAAGCACTGCGCAAGTGTGTAGTATTCTTCCCCAGCACCAAGTGTCCGTTACGTATCTTCAGTTTTAATAGTGTTTCGTAGCTTTTTTTTCTTTGGAATTAATCTACTATATATTGTTATGGCCGTTAAACGTAACTGTGTGCTGCTGGAATTGTCACAAAAATGAAATAATTGAATGTTTACTAAAATGTGTAAGTAAGCGCTTCAAGTACTGGGGTGTTTTCCGAACAAAGATTTTTAGTAAAGTAGTATTTATTTGTATGAAATTAAATCAAATGTGAAAAACTGGCTGTGCAAAAATTTGGGTCCCCTTGTAATTTTGCTGATTTGAATGCATGTAACTGCTCAATACTGATTACAGTGATCCCTCGCTATGTCGCGCTTCGACTTTCGCGGCTTCACTCCATCGCGGACTTTAAATGTAAGCATACCTAAATATATATCACGGATTTTTCGCTGGTTCGCGGATTTTTGCGGACAATGGGTCTTTTAATTTATGGTACATGCTTACTCAGTTTGTTTGCCCTGTTGACTTCATACAAGGAACGCTATTGGCGGATGGCTTAGAAGCTACCCAATCAGAGCATGTATTACATATTAACTAAAACTCCTCAATGATATACAATATGCTTCCCGCGCGGTGCTTGATTGTTTGCTTTTCTCTGTCTCTTTCACCCTCTATGACATTCTCTGCGCCTGACGGAGGGGGTGTGAGCAGAGGGGCTGTTTGCACAGAGGCTGTTTGCCTAGAGGATACAGATGCTTCTCTAAAAAATGCCGCTTTATCGCAGTGCTTCGGCATACTTAAAAGCCCAAAAGCACGTATTGATTTTTTGATTGTTTGCTTTTCTCTCGCTCTCTTTCTCTCTCTCTCTGACATTCTCTGCTCCTGACACGCATTCCTCTGAAGAGAAGATATATTTGCATTCTTTTAATTGTGAGAAAGAACTGTCATCACTGTCTTGTCATGGAGCACAGTTTAAACTTTTGACTAAAGGGTGTTATTTCATGTCTAGAGGGCTCTAATAATGTTAACAGTGTGGGAGAGTTTATAAGGGCTTAAAATATATAAAAATAACCATACAAACATATGGTTTCTACTTCGCAGATTTTCATCTATCGCAGGGGGTTCTGGAACGCAACCCCCGCAATCGAGGAGGGATTACTGTACTTGCAACACCAAATTGGTTGGATTAGCTTGTTAAGCCTTGAACTTCATAGACAGGTGTGTCCAATCATGAGAAAAGGTATTTAAGGTGGTCAATTGCAAGTTGTGCTTCCCTTTGACTGTCCTCTGAAAAGTGACAGCATGGGATCCTCAAAGCAACTCTCAAAAGATCTGAAAACAAAGATTGTTCAGTATCATGGTTTATGTGAAGGCTACAAAAAGCTATCTCAGAGGTTTAAACTGTCAGTTTCAACTGTAAGGAATGTAATCAGGAAATAGAAGGCCACAGGCACAGTTGTTGTTAAACCCAGGTCTGGCAGGCCAAGAAAAATATAGGAGCGGCATATGCACAGGATTGTGAGAATGGTTACAGACAACCCACAGATCACCTCCAAAGACCTGCAAGAACATCTTGCTGCAGATGGTGTATCTGTACATCGTTCTACAATTCAGCACAATTTGCACAAATA
>JANRMT010062804.1:24955975-25011640 GCA_026402145.1 Polypterus bichir lapradei
TATGCATTGGCCTCGCTCACTGAGTGCAAGGGAAAAAAATAAAATGTAGTCTATAAGTTATTAAAAGTAAAACATTAACGTTTTGTTCAGTTTCTTGCTACAGCAATTTTAACTCCGTTAGAAAGTGATCCAAAGTCTTGTTTATACCTCGTGTCTTCTCAGTAAACTTGTATCTTGCGAATAGCGTCATTCGCCGTAGGCATGTCAAACGGCAGCGGGAGTGTGTCTATAAACTTAATATAAACTTATGGTTCACGCCGTGCTTTGTTTCCGCAGTAGCTGTACTTATGAATATGCTTGTATTTATGAATACGCTTATATGCATCACTTGCTTCATAATCTTTTTCTGCCTTCTCAATTGTGAAATGGCGTTTTTTGTTCAGCGCTGTTTGGCGGTCTTGCTTGTTCTCTACGTACTTACGTAGGAGGCGTGATGATGTCACATGAAACTCCGTCCCCCACGGCCATCCAGCTCAACTCCATTACAGTATATGCAGAAAAATAGCTTCCAGTTATGACCATTATGCGTAGAATTTCGAAATGAAACCTGCCCAACTTTTGTAAGGAAGCTGTAAGGAATAAGCCTGCCAAATTTCAGCCTTCTACCTACACGGGAAGTTGGAGAATTAGTGATGAGTCAGTGAGTCAGTCAGTCAGTCAGTCAGTCAGTCAGTGAGGGCTTTGCCTTTTATTAGTATAGATATAAGAGCTCTGGCTCTTACAGTGTAAAAGTGAATATTCATTCAATCATTATTATTACTCCTGTTATTAGTATTATTATTAAACCTCATTTGTTCTTGAGATCACATTTAATAGCCCAACGTTTGGGACTTCACAGCCCTAATGTTGTAGTTTAAATAAAAAAAATTAAAAACGAGCCTTGTAATTTATCCTTAAAGGTTTTCTTTGTTCTGCCTTAATTAATTGGAGTAGATGGAAAAGGTTTAACCCTGTACTTTACCATAATATAGGTAAGTACATTTCAGAAAGAAAAGATGAAATCCTTAAATCAACAGATGTTATTATTCAATCAAGTTTTGAGATATTTCATTTATTAATACTTAGCAATATTTTGTATAGCACAAGAGTAACAAGTTCACTACAAAGAAAAGACACTGTCACAGTTGATTGTGGCTCAACTAACTAAGGTGGATGCTTTTCAAATTTTCTGCACGTAGAGCAAACCTAAAGAGTAATCAAGATTAATAATAAAAAAAGATCAGGAATGAAATATTTTTATACCCAATTTGAACTAAATAATTTCGAGATATACTGTGGAAGGATCACATAAGTGATCTGTTCGGGAATCATCCCCACTTAGAATAGCCATCAAAATGCAATGACTAATTGCAGAAGGCAGCTCACGTATTTACATTAATCCATGTTCTATTCATTGCCATTTGACGTCCATGAATCCCGTCATTGAATAAGGTTATAACAAACCCATTGTGGTAGATCTGGTTGAATTTGCTCTGCTGTACCCAACATTCAAAGGTGTCAATCTGGAGCACATCAGAGAGGCTAAGAGACACAGCGCAGATCAGTCACAGACACACTGTCACACAGACACACACGGGACACTCCAAGGTGAGTATTGCATGTATCAAGTGATCCACAATCCGTGGATAAAATATATTGTACTGTATATTTAAAGTGTAATGTGAATAAAAGTACATGCTGCACAACTAATTGCAATTGCCTTCAAAAAGAAACAGCAGCCACTGTAGACGCCTTTGTGATAAACAGAGAACCCGGCAATTTTTACAGAGGTCAGCATTAAAGATCCTCTTGAGTGCTGAGGCAACAAAAAGCAGCGGGATAAACACATCTGGACCTGCTGTTGAAAGAAGCACCCCTCCCTTGTGAACAAATTGTTCAAGGTCCGGAAAGGCGATTGGTAAAAAGGACAATAATAAGACATTTCCTTAAACAAATACAATAGTTGTCCTGTCTGTATCATTCCTAACCAATCTTTCAGTTAGAGAGGTTCAATCGCAGTCACTAACACATTTACCGTGTAGCTCCCCCCCCCCCCCCCCACACTCAAAGTAAGAAAGCATTCCACCTGATTAATATTAAAAAATTTAAACCCCTAAACCTGTAATCAACAACCATAATAACAGTTGAAATCATCACTGAAATGATTTGTTTTGTTATAAACATGAAACAAGATGCACATTTATGTTTGATATATCTTTACTAGTGGTGTGTGCCCCTTGGCCACCTATGAAGTTCCAACCCCACTTTGATAGCTTTCCTTGCTTGCTATTGGTCCACGGTGGAATTTTCTATTGAAAGGAAAAAAAAAGAAAAGCTGACTGTTTGGGGTAACAATTCACATTGGATGATCGTGGGACCTGAACCCACGCATGCCTTACTATGGGGCGGCAATGCTACCGCTGCACCACTACTGTTTTCAGCCGAGT
The DNA here is from genome assembly GCA_026402145.1 of Polypterus bichir lapradei. Classification (NCBI taxonomy): domain Eukaryota; kingdom Metazoa; phylum Chordata; class Cladistia; order Polypteriformes; family Polypteridae; genus Polypterus; species Polypterus bichir. The sequence continues at coordinate 24,958,402 of JANRMT010062804.1, forward strand.
GGATGTATTTAATGCATTTTTTTTGTGTATGCATGTTAAATTGATGGCACTGACATGAGAGTATCATTGTATTCTCCTAATGAAGACACATATATATTTAGATGTATACTATATGACATACGGTTCTGAAGAAAAATGAGCGTTGTATGAAAACGTTGCATGAGGCGAAGAAGGGATATTAATGAGAAGTGAATATTATAGTGAAAAACATGTTGTCGCCCATATTACTAAAGCTCTTCTTTGCAGAATTATGTATTCTAGAAGTCAGCATTTGTATGATGTATAATTTATAGTTTTGATTCTTGTCACTAAGTATTATTAGGCACAATCATTTTAAATGTATTGATCATCCACAAACATTCATTTTGCCTGGCAATTCTGTCGAGTTTTTGAATGCTGCTGATGCTATATGTACTTCAAATGGAGCTTGATGAATAATGATTCGAAGCACTCAGCAGACATGAGCACTGATTAATGAAACGTGGAACGTGGTTTGAAGCACTGAGCAGACATGCACACTGGTTAATGAAGCATGAAGCATGGTTCGAAGCACTGAGCAGACATGCGCACTGGGATTGAATCATGGAGCATGGTTTGAAGCACTGTGCAGACATGCACAATGGGATTGAAGCGCGATTTGAAGCACTGAGCAGACATGTGTATTGGTTAATGAAGCGTGGTTTGAATCACAGAGGAGACATGCGCACTGGGATTGAATCATAAAGCGCGGTTCAAAGCACTGAGCACACATGCGCACTGGTTAATGAAGCATGAAGTGCAGTTCAAAGCAGCAAGCAGACATGCGCACTGGTTAATGAAGCATGGAACGTGGTTCGAAACAGCAAGCAGACATGTGCACTGGTTAATGAAGTGTGGAACGCGGTTCGAAACACCAAGCAGACATGCGCACTGGTTAATGAAGCATTTGTTGTGGTTTGAAATGCCGAGCAGACATGCACATTGGTTAATGATCCGTCAAGGTGGTTGAAGCACTGAGCAGACATGAGCAGTTAAAGCGGCTTTGTGAAGCCTTAACACTCTCGAAGGCATTGTGCTCTATATTTTTGCGAGTCTATCTGACACTTAACTCTCTACTTATATTTTGTAATTTGTATTGACACTATAAACTTCAGTTGATATAGTTAAATGATGGACTGAAATGACAATTCAGGTAGTTACTGACAATTCATTATTGTTTTTGTGGATTGCTGTGATTTCCTTCGCCTGATACACAATGTCAAACATATATTTTCATATATCAACTTTATATATACAGTATATATATTAAAAGATTAGATAAAATTTGCAATCTTTTTATGCAACACTTAATTCTCATCAAAACCGTACGTCATATAGTATAAATCTATAAATATCATTTTTTCGTCTTCATTAGGAGAAAACAATAATGATACTCTCGTGTCAATTAAACCAATTTAATGTGCATATGTCAACAAAAATATATTTTCTACATCAGCTGAGGTAAGAACAGTAGTAGCAGTAGTTGTGTGGAGTGCTTTAATTTCTTCGAATAGGTGGCTCAATGATATTGCAACTGTCTCTCACTAAAGTCACCAGGGGTTTGTGTTGTCGATCCTTCTCTTGTGAAAAGTTTTTTTTTTTTTTTTTCTATTCCTCCATTTAACAAAAAATTCCACCATGGACCGATAGCAAGCAAATTGAGCTATCAAGGGAAGGTTGTGCACACGCCCCTAATTATATTGTGTATGTAAAGAGTTTCACTGTAAAACATAATAAGCTTCATATTTGAGTATTTGGAGACCCTGGTGTCGTACTGAATATTTATTATAGAAAAACATAACATGAACTACTGTCCAACATGCTTAAATGTGTCTTTTCGTTTCTAATCGCTATATGGGACAATTCGCTATAAGCAGTTTCAGCCCATCAGTGCCTTCCAAACATGCACCAGGACAGCGTGAACCTTTATTGTTAGCGGCGCGGCCCTCTCGTTTCATTTACTTATATTTAGTTGTTAGACTATTTACTGTTAAGTACTGTTTGAGCTACTGTTTAATACAACAAGTGGTTCACTTAGTTCTTAAATCGATATTGAAATGCACACAAAAGCCTCCTAAATTATTTATTGAAATACCTACAGTACATTTACAGAATATGTTTTAGGAAGTTATAGTTTTTACTTGTTCCAGTTATGAATTATAATTTCTCACTGTCACATATTATCCGTTACTACTCATGACTCCTACTTCATTTAGATTCTGTTTTATATTCTGTATATCAAACATTTTAAATGGAGCATTTATTAAACTGAATAATGCAGACTTGTCATCTTCTTAAAATGACTTTATTTATATGATATTGACAATCATAAGGTGAAAAATCAAGGAGGCTATGAGTTTGCATGGACTGTGCTGTTTCTTTTTTTTTCATGACATTGTGTCAGTAGAGGGTGCATGACATTAAAAATGCATTCTGTCCTAAATGACAGCAAACACGCTTTTTGATATTTCCTAAAGGCCAATGTGTCTCAGTTTGTTCATTAATATATTTTGACAGTGTGTTTTAATCAGAATTATTATAAACATATTACCCATATTCATTCCCCATGTAGATATGTAACGTTTGGTGAGAATAAATAAAAAAGTACTAACACACATAATAGTTATTTTGCATGGTTTATAATAAACAAAACTCATCATTTATCTGAAATGTTCTACTTTGCATTTTTACATTTGGCAATGGAATTCTTCAGTATACAGTCGATTTATTACACGTCTTAAGGTGTACGTTGTCAGTATTCTCCATTTCATTTGCCCCCAGTGTAACGCGTGCCAATGTAACTGAGGTGTGGCAGATGAGCTCATATAATGGGAGACAAGGCACCTCCTCACCCTGATGCCCAGGCTCTTCTCATAAATATTCCCATCTTTTGCTTTTTTCTCATTCCTGCCAGTTTACTATTATTATTATTATTATTCAACACTTATGTAAAGGAAATGTGTGTCTTATTTTATGTGTATGAAAGGAAGGATGGTAAAGCCTTGAATTAAACTCAGTGTTGATGCTTTGGGTAACAAGACAGGTAAGGAACAGGGAACATTAAATGTGTCAGTGGCTGCAGGGGATTGTGTAACTAGAAGATGGTTTAAGAATACAGAAACGACAAAAGCTTAGTCTTTCAATAATTCTATTTACATCAATGATTTATCTGTTGTGCTGCAGTTCGGAAGACTACTTATTTACCCCCCACCACAGCCTTTGACCAGATGCATTCACAAGGAAAGGATGATGCTGACAAAGTCAGGTGCTTTTTTGAAAGTTTGGCTCCAGATGTGCTTATCCAGCTATTCATTCTTGCCAGTACCTGAGTGATCTTTATGTCCACCTCTGGATAAATTTGCAAAGTTTCTTTTCAACATTTTGGTCTCATTAGTGCAGAAATCTAGAGGTTTTCCCTAAATTGCAGAAGACGCTGTCGATAGCACTGATTCTGTTTTAAAGACAGCTGTGATTAGTTATGCAGAACATGCTTTTTTTTCTCACATTGCTTTTTGGAAATCAATAATACATATCAGCTACAGATCTGGGAATCGCTGAATACTGAAAACGTTCAATAAAGGAGTGTCCAGCGCATTGTGATGACCAAGTTGGCTTTGGTGAAAAGTTTTTTAGCCTCTCTGATATGATCAACATGGGGTAGAAGAGATACTGGATTGTTATAATATGTGCTGCCTTACGCCAAATATGCTCATCTATTTGTTACAGATTCTAGGTGGACACAATTCCACACCACGAACGAGGTGCCCCATGTGAATCATTCATAATGTCTCCTAAACATATTTGTTAACTTACAGACAAGTACTACATAACTGTCTTTTAGAAAAGTCCTTTTTTTAGCTTTGGGCAAGGACCATACACGAGCCCCAACTAGGATTTGAACTTGTGTCAGCACACCTTACAGATGCAGCAAGGCCTACTGCTTTTACGCTTTGAGCCAAAGAAGTTTGGTAGGTGAGTGGCTGACCAAATCAGCTGCTGACTGCACAGATATCAAGGATGTCATGACGCTAGCATACCTCAAAATCAAATGACGGGTGCATCTGAAAAAAGCCTTGAAGTGGCGCTTCGAGCACCAGCGCTTTGAAAGCTTGACACGGTGTCGACACATCAGTATCGAGCAGCCCATCACTAATAAGCAGGAGTGTTTGGGGTATAGAGGAAGACAGAACGTGAGTGGCAAGAGATAAACTGTTAGGTAGGGAAAGTTTTCTTTTATTGTTTTGGAGGTGTGGTCCGTAACCCATATAATGGCGTAAAAGACAGGGCATGGTATCCAAGTAAATCATCGAAAATTCCAGAACCTCTGACATGTATTTGCTTATTACGTTTGTTGTTACAGTATTATATGAATTTAGTTTTGTTAATACTATATTATGTATAGAATGAAGTTGGGGACATTGAGTGTGAATGGACCCTGCTCAAGTCCTCAGCTGTGGAAGTGGCTGCTAAAAGCTGTTGCCTTAAGCTGATTGAAGCATCTGATGGAGACAACTGTGGGACCTAATGGTGGACATTAGAGGTAAGGGATGCTGTCAGACTGAAGCGGGTGGCGTTTACAGAAATGCTTTCTTTTGAATCTTTTGACACTGTTGAGAGGTACCGACAGGCTAACAAAACTACTGCAGAAATGACTGTGGAATCAAAAGCTTGAGAATGGGAGGATTTTGGAGAGGCTGTAGAAAAGACAATCAGCTGGCATCAAGACTGTTCTGTCAAACTTTTCAACACCTCAGGAGGGAATAGCATGACCTTGCCTAGATGGTGTTAAGCAGGGAAGTGCTGACCTTTTCTATGAGAATTGTCACACTGTGGAAGGAACACTCTGAGAAACTCCATAAACCCAATGGGCATGTCATCCTACCACTGTTGCTAAAGTCACTATGGTGGTAAGGCTGCAGGGCTGAATTAAATCTGACTGCAGATGTTGAAAGCTCTAGACATTGTTGGGATAGCGTGCTTAACTCGTCTCTTCAATGTTGTGTGGAAGGCAGGTAAAGTACCCTTGGAATGCCACACTGGTGTAATCCAAATGTTTAAAAATAGGTGACCAGAGGGTGTGTTCATACTACAGAAGGATCACTCTTCTCCGTCTCCCAGGTAAGGCATATGCAAGGATATGGAGGTACTAATACATCCAAAGGTTGAGCCAAAGATACAAGAGAAACAATGTGGATTCTGTTCTGGGTAAGGAACAGCAGACCATCTCTTCTCCTTGGTGCAGTGGCTGAAGGGTTTATGGCAGCTTGATAACCCATTCTATATGTATTTTGTAAATTTGGAAAAAGCATATGCCCATATCCCATGGCCTGTGTTGTGGGAGGTGCTGCAGAGATATGGGGTAACAGGGCTGCTCTTGCATGATATTCATTCCATATATAAATTCAGTGAGAGCTTAGTCCAAACACTTGGTGACAAAGCTATGTTGTAAGAGCCAATCATATAAAGTTAAAGTTTTGAGTTAAACTCTCATTAATGTTTGCTTAATTTGAATAGAATATAATTTCTTTCATAGTCATAGCTAATGGTGTAGTCTTTTCTCCCTATAAGTCAGTAAAAGATAGAACTTTCTTGCTATAAATGAAATACCAACAGACAGACGGACCTACCTAAGAAGTGATAGCTTCCACCCCAAGCATATAAGGCGATCCATTATTTTCAGCCAAGCAATACGGTACAATCGTATTTGCTCAGACCCGACAGACCGGGATCAACAACTGCAGGAGCTCAGACAAGATTTCATCAGACAAGGATATCCCCAAAACAACAGACGCTCAAATAAGAAGAGCTACTGCATTAACCACAGATAACCTTCTGTAATATAAAAAAAAAGACAACAAAAACCGCATCCCCCTTGTTGTCATCTACAACCCACATCTTGAAACACTTCAAAAAATTATAAAAGAACTTCAGCCAATGCTAAACAATGACCAAACACTGAAAAATATATTTCCTGAACCTCCCCTCCTGGCATACAGACAACCACCAAACCTTCAGCAACTAATTGTCCGAAGCTCTCTAAATGAACCAACAGAAAATGGCACATCTCTCTGCCTACAGAAAAGATGTAAAACATGTGCCCACATTTACAATACAGACCGTATAGTTATACCAAACTGCCGATTTGAATATCATATAAAGGGATCATTTTCATACAAATCATCTAATGTTGTCTACCTAATTCTCTGCAGGAAATGTCCTGACACTGCACTCTATGTGGGAGAAACTGGACAAACACTCCGCCAGAGAATGAATTTACACAGATTCCACATTAAACATGGCAACACAGATGTTCCTGTAGTGACCCACTTCAACAGCCATGGAGAGGGATTTTAAAGTCAAAGTGCTTATGGACAACTTCAAAACACAGCAAGAGAGAAAGGAATGGGAAGTTAAACTCATGTTAAAATTAAATACATTACAACATGGCTTGAATAAAGACAAGAGTTTTATCGCCATATATGAGGATTGTTTCCATCTCTCAGAATGACACAGACAACCTGACTACAGACCCATATTGTTTTGAAAAACACATTAGAAACTTCAAAAGACTTTTTTGGACAGTTATCTTATCCAAAGATCTTGACCATACATTGTTCTTCTCTCTCTTGTTAAATTAACCCTAGCCTTAATGAATCTATTAATTTTTTACATTTAAGATTTCTCATTTAAAGATTTACCAATGTTGTTTCTTGTCCTAGAGTGTATATAAACACAGGGAACTCAAGTTTCTGTATTACATCTTGCCTGAAGAAGGGGCCCGAGTTGCCTCGAAAGCTTGCATATTGTAATCTTGTAATCCTTTTAGTTAGCCAATAAGAGGTGTCATTTTGCTTGGCTTTTCTTGCTATAACTAAGATACAGTGTGATAATTGTTTCAGTTGTTATTTAGAACAGGTCCCAGTACATATTGACTTAAAAGACCCATTTTCTACTCAGAGATGGGATATGCATACAGTTTTCTGATTGTCATTTTGAAATGGTTCAGAAATGTTCAGTAAATAGTAACGATTTGAGATGTAACAAGATTTAAGCTTTGAACAGAACTTTTCTTAATAAGATTTTTTTCTTTTTTTTTGCTATTTTAATTTTCTTTTTTGTTTGAACAGTTTTACTTTGAATTTTAAGTAAACATTTAAAAACGAAGATATTTTGTCTGTGAAATCATGTCTGCGTGTTTGGCTTTTGTTGAATCCCATCTTTTGAGTTAGAACTGCTGGACTTGGGTAATTTTGGAAAAACACAGCTACATATGTCTTGCCAGCAGTCCTTTCTGTGGTTTTTAAAGGACAGGATATCATGGTGTAGTGAAGGAGGTAATGGTGTACAGTTCAGGAGGCTAGGGGTTGCATCATTGCTTTATGCAGATAGTCCTGTTTGTCGTGTCTCACTGTGACCTATGGCACACACTTGAGTGATCTGCTACTGAGTGTGATGTGGCTCATATGTGGACCACAACTGCAAGTCTGGGGTTATGGTTCTCTCTCAAAAAAGAGTGGATTGCTCTCTTCAGCGGCCAGATTTAAAAAAAAAAAAAGTCTTTGTGGATTCAAGTGTGAACATTTGTGTAGCCAAAAAAGAGGGAAATGCATACGGCAACAAAAAAAATTACATTTATTAAATATGGCATACGTATTTTTGTATGCAATTTGCACTTTATAAATCACAATCGCCTTGTAAATGTACTTTTTTAAACACACCACATTGCTAATTAACTTCATACATATGCAATCAAGATGCTGCAGATGTTCATTGCCTGGTAGAGCTACCTTCTGCCTGAGTCCCCATCACCTGTCTGTGCTCTGTAACTGAGTGACATTAAAATTCTTCTCCCCTGCATTCTGGCAGGCCTGGCACATGTAATGATGTAATTGCTGATATAATGAATAATATAGGGGCGGCACGGTGGCGCAGTGGTAGCGCTGCTGCCTCGCAGTTAGGAGACCTGGGTTCGCTTCCCGGGTCCTCCCTGCGTGGAGTTTGCATGTTCTCCCCGTGTCTGCATGGGTTTCCTCCGGGCGCTCCGGTTTCCTCCCACAGTCCAAAGACATGCAGGTTAGGTGGATTGGCACTTCTAAATTGGCCGTAGTGTGTGCTTGGTGTGTGGGTGTGTTTGTGTGTGTCCTGCGGTGGGTTGGCACCCTGCCCGGGATTGGTTCCTGCCTTGTGCCCTGTGTTGGCTGGGATTGGCTCCAGCAGACCCCCGTGACCCTGTTTGGATTCAGCGGGTTGGATAATGGATGGATGGATGGATGAATAATATAGAAAGTAGGAAAAACTAAGGGTTTAGCCAGATACCTTACCAACAAGGCGGCCACCACATCCAGTACTGTCACGTCTGCCAAAACAAGTTTGCCTCAAAATAAATGAATCACAGGTTGACCCAGGCCACCAAGACTTTGTTTGTTTTTCTCATCGTGGCGTCACATATGACTTGTGCATTAATAAAATATAACTGCTTCTTCTTCTTCTTTCTGCTACTCCCGTTATTGCATACAGTTAATAAAGGTAGCTTTACTCTCGTTTGATGCCCTTATTGCAATTTGAGTGCAGTAAAGTGCTTCAATTATATTAGGAGAATCAGACATTACAGCAAATTGCCTTTTTATTTTGGCAAAAATATGTTTTATATACAAAAACTGAATGTATTGTCTCCATGGTAAGCTAATGACTTTCTGCACAGCTAGCATGATGACTTTCCTGGACTGTTGGTCAATTCCCTGAGAAGTAACAACAGACAGCCAACATAAACTGACAAAAAAAACACAATTTCTTCAGTGTTAATACACAGCATTGGTTCTCTTTAAAAAGAAAACTTAATCTGTACATCAGAATTATCACTTTGAGGTTTAATGTGTTTGTCACATTAACACACATTATAATAACAGCTCAGTGATATAAATGATTATTGTTAAAAAATAATTCATATCCCCAAACTGGTATTATATTATTATAATAATATGTGTGAGTCATCATTTAGCTAGTCTGTTTCAATTTTCCTGCTTGATCATGGGTGTCCATATTTCCCAATTTCTCAAAAATGTTGTGAACGCATGGGCCAGAGTTGCCATAAATGCATATGTGCTGCACATATGGGAGTCTGTAGAATCAACACCATCGATAGATATGCCCGAGCTGAGCTGACAAATGGGGACAAATCTCAGATGAAGTATGGGGATGGTAGAAAAAGTGCTCAGGTGCTTTTATTAAAAAAGCAGTCAAAAACAAAACTAAAAAGTGTCCAAATGTATTGTTCTAAAAAAAACAGTACATAAATCCATAAAACCAGGTGAAAAGTGGGGGGATAAAAATCATAATAAATCCATTAAAATCAGAGGTTAAAATGCAGTCTCTAACTCCTCCCGATCTCGGCACACCTCCTTTGTCTCCCCGGCTCACCCATCACTTACATAGCTGGTATAGACTCAACAGCCACGAACTCCTTTCTGGCGACCCCTGTCGTGGCTGCCTAAAAGACCGTCTGAGGTCGGCTTTCTACCCATCTTCCTTCACGCTCACTCAGTCGCACCTAGGATGCCTAAGGAGGTCATCTGCCTTGCTCACCCCACTCCACCCAAATATTCAGTGCTGCGAACTAGCCCCTAGAGCGCCACAGCCTACACTCCTTCATGGGGCCCCAGCTTGTACTGCCTTCTCCTTCTAGCTGACCAGATCGTCCTCCCAAGACTACTTTTCACATCCTTTAACCTCCTTCTCATTGTTATGATCTTTTTCCCTCCTGATCCCCCTGTACCGTCCCGTACTTATATGGCTCTGTGGGTGCAGCACCTTAATTACATGCCACAGGAAGCCGATGAAGCAATTGAGAACGATCACGCCTCCACATGCAGGTGCACTCACCACAATTAACTCTAACTCCCCGCGGTCATGCAGTCACACCCACAGTGACTGACACGGCTGTCTGGATTTAAAACTGGCCATATTTTCTGAAGCCGCAGACCCACTATACCCCAGTATATGAATGCATAAATGTGCATTTGCACATTTCAGGCCTCTTTTTGTGTGTGCACAAGCTTTAAAAATGAGGCCCCAGATGAGGGGGTAACAATTGCCTTTAGTGGAGGAATTCAAGTATCCTCATGTATGGTCATAACTGTAAATACTGAAAGAATGAAATCGCAAGTTTATGTTGCAGAAATGAGGTTTCTTCAGAGGTTGGCTGGGCTGACACTCCATTGTAGGGTGAGAAGCTCAGCATTTCTGGAGAGTCTCAGAGCAGAGACACTGCTGTTGTGGATTAAGAGGGACAAGTTGAGGTGATTTGGGCATTTCATAAAGATGCCCCGCATGCTGCTGGCCTGCTTATGATTCCAAGGATTAATAAAATACCAATGAAATGTTGACCTCTTAGTTACAGGGCTCCAAAGCTGTGGAATGGTTTACCTGCTACTATAAGAGATGCAACTTCTGTCACCCCTTTTAATACTAGAATCCCTGAAGCCTACACAAAAACTTGTAATCCCGGCAGACCTTAAATCCCTTCGCACCTCTCCATCAGCGTCTTTTGTTTTGTAAATGTGTCAATCAGCACAAGCAGCAAGCAGCCTGTTGTCCCATCTCCCACCTTGATGGAGCTCAACTCAAGCAAAACGTTCTTCCAGCTTAAGCCAAGGCTCCTTATCTGTGTATGAGTTTCCTGGAGTTGTAAAGGGTAAATGATACAGTATATCGTTATTTGGAATACATGCATTTCATATGTGTTCTGTGTCTGTTTTTTATTTATTTCAATCTTGCCTGTACTCAGTGGCATAGCATTTTCAAATAGTGACATTTTCATGTATGAATGTGTGTGCGTTTATGTGCGAGCAAGAGAGGCAGAGACAGATTCAATCTCATTCAAGTGGTTACTGGAATATAAAATAAACACTTTTACAAAGGTATAATGAAACAAATGTGCTTTTATTGAAGAATAAAACTGAATAACAAAATCCTCAAGTGACAACAAGATACCCAGAAGACATGATTAACCAGTGTTTCTGTGTCTGCTTATATTCCTTCAACAATGTCTTTTACAGATAGCAAAACTTTACGCTGGCTGTTGCAGACTGAAATCAAAGGTTTCTTTTTTTTGGGCACATACACCATCAGAATGACACTGCCAGATCTAAACACTTGCGTGGAAAATTGCATGTATACTAAAGTGACTATAGCTGCAGATGGAAGTCCTGTTTTACTTTATGGTGCCAAGCAGAGTTGCGTTGCAGTGCAGCGGTCTATTAGCCAGTAAAAGCGTTGTGAAGAAGCTGTCTGTTACAGTCCTACCTTTGTCCAGTCTGATAATAGTAACGGGATATCGTATCTTTGATTGCTGGTACAACAAATAGCTCTGAGCAGGTATCAGCCACAGCGCCCACTGTTGTCATCGCTGTTCTTGTGAAAAAAATGGAGATAAATGTCATCAACACAGAGAGGGAGAGGCAAGTTCGTTGTACCATGTGAACGTCACTGAGAGAATAATACTGAATAATAAAAAAACAAGCGTTAACAAGTAACCAAAATTTATACTGGGTGTTACAGACTCAAATTATATGTTTTTATTATATTATAGTAATAATAATAATAGAAGCTCACTACTCAAAATGTGGAGCACACGATCTCGAATCCGGAACGTTTGGGTTATAAGGTAGTGGTTCTTTCCTCTGCACCATCCAAGAACACGTATACGCTCCCTGTCGATTGACATTTGAGCTTGGGTTTTTAACTCTTTGACAGCAACATGTAAATCAAATGATTTTTTTTCTTTGGTTATATTGTTGGAATAAAAGCGCACATGCTTATTTGTTATTTAGACTAAAGTCTTCACACATTATACACGTCACGTCATTAGTAGTATAACATTGAAAAAGTTTCTGGTTTAGGTATGTGTTCAGCATTTCTAGCTCTCCCTTTCTTCTTACACTTACCCAGATCTTTGTAGACATGGAACAAACATGAAAAGCATGTATTCAAAATAACGATATACTGTACTTACCCAATACAACTCCAGGAACCTCACACGCAGATAAGGAACCTTGGCTTGAGCTTGGAGAACTTTTTACCCGAGTTGAGCGCCATCAAGGTGAGAGATGGGACAACAGGCTGCTTGCTGCTTGTGCTGATCAACACATTTACAAAACAAAAGATGCTGATGGAGAGGTGCGAAGAGATTTAAGGTAGGCCAGGATTATGAGTTTTTTCGTAGGCTTCAGGGATTCTAGTGTTAAGCCCATGCTGAAGGTTCACTACTTCAGTTTAGCAAAACCTGAGTAGAACTGCTGATTAGCTGTGCATACTGCATTTCTGTTGTTAGTCATTAGTACAAAAATATAACATTTATAAATTGTTTTTAACCCTGTTTCTCTTCTCACCATTGTCCTATGCTTGCCAACTTTTGGAAAAATCATCTTACGTAAAGGAGCACTGGAATCATCGGATAGAAGTGTCCTTTCATTAGATTGGCTGCCCCAGCCCTGAGTCTGATGTAAAATGACAAGTATAGGGGAGGCAGGACTTTTACTGTGCCTGGCTTGTCTATTACTTCTTTCCTATAATCTGGCCATGGTTCTACAATTGACTGATGGATAGATATTGTTGTTTTTCATTTATGTTAAATAGTTTCTGGTTTTTTTTTATGTATTTTAACAAATCTATACCTAAAGATATTATAGTTCTGTATGTAGTGAGTGGTATAATGTATTCTTGCATTTTTGCCTTGAGAGATGTCATGGCTGTTGTATATGATTGTTTAATGATGCTTTTGTCCATTGCTTTATGTTCGGGTGTTGATTGCTATGGTTTGAGTCTTTTGAGACGTATGACGGCCGGAGGGAGGGGTGTGGTTTAAAGGCACGCTGTATGGTAAGTTGGTTAAACAAGGTTAACAATAAACAGCATCTGAAATGTTATTCTGAGTGTGTCACTACTTCAATCTAGAGAACACTACAATTGGCGAACGAGGATGGCTGAAAATGTTCCTTTTGTATCACTTCCACCACCTGAGCCTTTCTTGCCTCAGCCGGGCGAAGTACCTGTTCCGTGGGACAGATGGAAGTCTTCATTTCAAACGTACCTGCTTGCAGTGGGTTTGGACGCAGTTGCTAGTGCTAGAAAAAGAGCTATTCTCCTGCATTGCCTCGGCTCAGAAGGACTCCGCGTCTTCCAGACTCTCGGCGACGCTGACACATACGAAGCTGCCATTGGGCTCCTTGACGGGCACTTTACAAAAAAGCAGAGCGTCCTTTTGAAACAGCTACAGTTCCATCAGTGGACACAATGTGCTGGTGAGTCTATTTCGCAGTACATGGCTGACTTAAAGGGTTTGGCCGAGTCTTGTAAATTTGACCTTCTTCGTGATGAAATGATTAGAGACCAACTGATTGAAAAAAACTACTCTTCCTCTGGTGCGTGAAAGACTTCCTTTGGAGTATGATGACTTGACGCTCTGTATAGCGTTGACTATTGCGTGCCAAATAGAATCAGCTTCTCAATGTGCACATAAAATAAGTGAAATACAGATGCCTTCTGCAAATCCCTAAACTGCTGTTCAGAAAGTGAATGAGCCACAGGGCGCAGAGTGTAACTGTGCATCTGACTGTCAGTCTCAGGCATCAGTACAGCAGATGAAACCTCATACAGCTCTGTCTCGCCAGAGCTGTGGAAATTGTTGTTCTACGAGACATGTGTCTCGTGCCATGGATTGCCCTGCACAAGGACAAATATGTAGGCGGTGTTGAAAAGCCAATCATTTTGCAAAATGGTGTAGGTCAGCGCCAGACCCTGGAAATAGTAACTGTACACAGCAAAAACAACACTCTGCTGAGTCTTCCCCTGTAGTTATTAACACAGTCTGTTCCTCGCTACCCGGGTTTCGTTCCTGTGCTGTGTACCTGGATGATGTTTGCATTCCTCTTCTGCTAGACACATGAGCTAAAGTGTCACTTCTAAACATGGCCACCTATACAACATTCTTATCGCACTTACCACTTCAGCCACCTAACCTTTCCCTCTATGGATATGGCAGTTCCAGGATTGATGTGATGGGTATTGTGCGTTGCACTGTAACGTATGGCAAAAACACTGTGTCTGATTTTCCTTTACATATCACAAGACAAGGTAGCAATATTTTGGGCCTGGACTTGTTCACCAGTCTAGGGTTCACACTACTGGACAATGATGGTTTAACTATTCTGAATGTGACATCACTGTGGCATCAGAAATAGCCTACCCTGTTCACTGGCTTAGGACATCTTAACACATTTACTCACATGCCCCTGCTTAATACAAGTGTCACTCCTGTTATTCAACCACTGCGGCGTGTGCCCCTAGCCCTGCGGGATGCTGTCACAACAGAACTACAACATCTCCTGACAGATGCCATTATAGAGCCAATCCACGCCTCCCCCTGGATATCGAATTTGGTTCTAGCAAAAAAAAAGTCACGAGGTCTGCAATTATGTGTGGATTTAAAGGCAGTAAATCAGGCTATCATCCCTGATCGTTACCCCTTACCAACCATCGAAGAGCTCACCACTCACTTCCATGGCTCAAAGGTTTTTTCAAAGCTCGACCTTCGTCAAGGTTATCTTCAAGTTCCTCTGCACGAGGACATCAGAGATTTGACTGCATTCACCACCCACATTGGAATTTTTCGTTATACCAGAATGCCATTTGGCCTGTGCTCCGCTCCCAGTTGTTTCCAAAAAATAATGTCCAGTATTCTGGCAGGAATTCCAGGGGTGGTTGTTTACTTGGATGACATTGTAGTCCATGGGCCAGATAATGCTGTCCATGATGAACATCTGCAAGCAACCTTTGCAGCTCTTAGCTACCACAACCTTACCTTAAATGCAGATAAGTGCCTGTTTGCTGCACATGAAGTGGACTTTATTGGGTTCCGCTTGTCAACTCAAGGTTTATCACCCCTTCAGTCGAATGTGGAGGTCATTAGCGCGTTCCAGCACCTACTTCAGCTTCACAGTTGGCCTCATTTCTGGGGATGACAGGGTACTACATGAGATTCATGCCACAATACTCTGCACTCACTACGCCCCTTCGGCAGCTGCTTAAAAAAGAGGCATCCTGGAGTTGGTCGACGGACTGTGCAGAAGCCTTTTGCAAACTTAAAGAGGTGCTTACTACTTCACCAGTCTTGGCACATTTTAATGTGGACAGTCCAACTATTGTAACTTGTGATGCATCTGCTTCAGCAGTAGGTGCAGTTCTTTCACAGATACAAGATGGAGTGGAGAAGCCTGTGGCTTTAGCTTCCCGTGCATTGAGCCCTGCTGAACAAAAATACTCAGTAGGGGAGAGGGAGGCACTCGCATTTATATGGGCCTGTGAAAAGTGGCATACTTACCTGTATGGGTGTCTATTTACTTTAAGAACTGACCACCAGGCCCTAACATCTTTGATGTCCTCTGCTGGTTCAGGTCACAGGCTGCTACACATGCACCGCTGGGGTGAGCGTCTCCAGAGGTACAATTTTAAGTTACAGTTTACCCCAGGACGAGACAATGTAGTGGTTGATTTGTTGTCACGTTCTGTTTTTCATTCCCCTACCACTATGCAAATTGATCATGAGGAGGATCTGATTCACTTCCTGCACTCTCCACTCCAAGATATGGTATCACTCCAGGAACTTACAAAAGAATCTGTATTTGATCCAGTTTTCACAGTCCTACGACAGTATGTTGCTAATGGCTGGCCATTGGAAGTGCCCCCTAACCTCTAGTCTTACATCCGATTTAAAGATGAGCTTTGGAATGAGACTTGGAATGAGACTTGTCTAGCTCGTGGACATCGCACAGTTGTGCCCAGCAGCCTCAGGGGTCGGGTCCTGGCCATGGCTCATCAGGGCCACCTCGGAATTATGAAACTAAAGCAACGGTGCTGGGACCTAGTCTGGTGGCCTGGCATTGACCATGACTTAGAGGAGCTGGTGCGCAACTATGCACCATGCTTAATAAGTGGTAAGACTAGGCCCCCACTAATGCCTCCTCTCCAACCCTTGGCCTGGCCTGATCAGCCTTGGCAACACATTGAAGTTGATATCTGTGGCGAATTAAAAGGTGTGCCACATCACCAGCACTTCATGGCAGTCGCCTACGACCTCCACACAAAGTGGCCAGAGGTCATTCCCATGGGCTCAGTCACAGCAGAGTCCCTCATCGGTTTCCTGGACACACTGTTTGCTCGCTGGGGTTTACCAAAATGCATTACAACGGATAATGGTCCACAGTTCACATCTGCTGTGTTCACTGATTTTGTCCAAAACCGGGGTATACGCCATATTAAAACATCCTTTTATCACCCCAAGGCTAATGGAGGGGTTGAACACTTTAATCAAAGCCTAAAAAATAGCCTCAGGGCTCACGTGTCGCAGGGTTTCTCTTTTAATGAAGCA
The DNA here is from genome assembly GCA_026402145.1 of Polypterus bichir lapradei. Taxonomy (NCBI): domain Eukaryota; kingdom Metazoa; phylum Chordata; class Cladistia; order Polypteriformes; family Polypteridae; genus Polypterus; species Polypterus bichir. Next base: position 24,974,843 of record JANRMT010062804.1, read on the forward strand.
CTGTCACAGACCCTGCTGCATTATAGAGCTGCTCAGCATGTTACGACTTGGGTTTTCCCAGCCAAGCTTATGCTAGGCCGTGAGCTGGAACTACCCTTGCATAGACTTCGTCCCCCTAAAATTTTTTCACCCACCAAGTCAGCCGAGTCAAATGTGCAAAAATGACAAGCAAAGTCCCAGCATGATTTCAACAGCAAGAGGAGAATATGGATTCCCAATTTCAGGGTGATGGACTGGGTTAGGGTCTGCCGCCCATACCGCTCTAGCAAGCTTCACTCCTTCTGGTCATCTTCCCTTCAGATTAAGAGCCAGCTTGGACCAGCAACCTTTCAGTTAGTGGATGGGTCTCGGTGGCATGCTAGCAAACTGCTCAAGGTGCCAGCCCCTTCAGGATCTGATAGAATCATCAAGGGCAACCCTACCTCAGATGACACAACTTGGATGTCCCAGGCCCACCTTCTTCTTCCCCTGAATACGGATCCTCAACCCACTGCTAGCAGTGGAACCCCAATATCTCGAGCAGCAAGACTGCGTTCAAGGCCTGCCCGCTTCCAAGACTTTCTAACCTCTTTTCACAACTAATTTAATTGGTGGGAGAGGGGGGAAAATGTTGTATATGGTTGTTTAATGATGCTTTTGTCCATTGCTTTATGTTCGGGTGTTGATTGCTATGGTCCGCATCTTTTGAGACGTGTCACGGCCGGAGGGAGGGGTGTGGTTTAAAGGCACGCTGTATGGTGAGTTGGTTAAACAGGGTTAACAATAAACAGCATTTGAAACGTTATTCTGAGTGTGTCACTACTTCAATCTAGAAAATACTACAATGGCGCTCTGAATGCTGTGCAAGAACAAGTAGTTTGTACTATTGTATATCAGATGTAGCGATGATCGATCATCCTTCAGCCTCGAAAGGAGTATTACTAGTGTTGTCTTTTGTGTGTTTTATTTACTCCATTTTGTGACATACATTATGGGACATTACATGCGCAACTTCCCTAACAAAATGTACCTGGAAGGAGGTCTCTCTCTGAATTGCCCTTGTCAAGGTTTCTTCAATTTTTTTTTACTTTGAGGTTTTTTTGGGAGTTTTTTCTTGTCGTCTTCAAAGTTCAAGGGTGAAGGACTGTCACAAAACAGGCCCTGTTAAAGCACATTAATGCATTCCTTGTGTGATTTTCAGCTATATAAGAATTAAATTGTTGTTATTTGACATCTCTAAAATAAGCTTAGGTTAGTTAGTGTATGTGTGTGCTCTATTATTGATTAGCCCTACATCCATGATTCCTCATATGTCCCTGATACTGCTGGAATAGTCTCCATTTCTAGAAACACTGAACTGGACAAAGTGATTACATGTGATAGATGGATATTTAAATGAAAAGTAGAAGCACTATAAAAACTTAAAAAAGCAATGTATTCAAATTGATGAAAACATTGTCCCACACATTCTTAAAATCAATAGTTCTTTAATTGCATTTTACTGGGGTGTGTGATTCCTTGTATATCCATTGCTTGACAAAGAACCATTTTATTATGGAAAGGGTTGTTTGCATATGACAATTTGTGGGGGGCGTTATAAAGATTTTTAATATGTAGACAAAACAGAAATTTTTAATGAATTGCAGACTACTCTGCAGGATACTAACAGATTAAGAAAATCAGCAGTTATATTGTATGTAGCAAGTGTCCTTTGAAAATCACGAACCTACTGATATTTCACAAAATTCTTTTAATCTTTTCATGGTTATTTATGCCACAGATATAAATAGTTTCTTCCTACAACCTTCATGTAGATTGAATTTTGAGGAAAAAAGGCTCTCCAATGGCAATGCTCTGTAGAACCATTTTGGCACTTTTGTTTTTAACAGTACATGTGTCATGGGTTCTCTCCTGGAATCACCATCTTCTTGTGGTGAATTGATTTTTGTGTCTCTGTGATCCTTGGAACTATGTTGTCTAAAGCAGAAGGGCCTTCTAAGACAAACTGGTCCCATGTGAGGAATTAGTCAAAAAGTGATTCACAGCCCCTAATTTTGCATCGTCACAAATATAAAAATAATACCCCACAAAGTATCGGGTTACCATGGCCTCCTGGAACCATGCCTGGGGGGAGTTCCCACAGGTGAGTCCCTGGTGGTCGAGACTGCCAAGGGTCTGGGCAGGCACAGCCTGAACTTACAATCTGAGACCATCCTCTTATATTGGCCCACCACCTATAGGTGGAACAGGGACCAGGTGCAATATAACCTAGTCATCATTCAAAGGCAGATTACTTGGTGGACTGTAATACACACACGTAAACTGACTCTTGTGACATGAAATTTCTCTTCCCTTGAGGGGCAAAGAGCTGGGGTTGGCGGGTGAGTTGGAGTGTTATCAACTAGATATAGTTGCGCTCATGTTTACCCATTTACTGGGATCTTTACTCTAGAGATGCCTAGGGGGAAGGGGTTTGGGCAGTAGTGGGGTTCTTATTGTGCCCCTACCTGGTTAATGCTGTGTTGGAATTTGCCCTAGAGAATGAGTGGGATATCTCTGTAGCTGAAGATCCTATAGGGGAGAACTTTGACTTGTATGTGCTTATGTGCCAAATGACAGCTTGGACTATTAGAATTACTTAATGTACCTGGAGGTAATCATGAAAAGGGTCCCAGTTAAGGACTACATAGTTCCCCTGGGCAACTTGACTGCCTTTGTGGGTAATGATGGAGGCAGCTGGAGAGACGTGATTGGGAGGAACAGCCTGCCTGATGTAAAGCAGAGCGATGTTTTGCCCAAAACAAAGACCATATCTGAACATAAGGTGGCTAATAAGTATACTTGGTGCCAGAGCACCTTAAGCCAAACATTTAGGATAGATTTTATAATTGAATCATCAGATTTGTGGCCTTGTGATGAGTTGGGTCAGATGGCAGAGGAGGTGCCTGGACAAACCTAGAAAGCCCAAACAAGTAGTGAGGGAGGACCCTGTCTCTTTTAACTCCCACCTGTGAAAGAGCTTTTTCCACATCCTGGGGAGCCAGATTCCAAATAGAGCTTGTGGAGGAGGTAAAGCCAGAAGGTGACAGGGATCAATACCCATTTCCCTGAGGAATGTCACTGAGATAGTAAAGGAACTGTGCAGTAGCAAGGCCCCTGGGGTGGATGAGATACACTCAGAAATGCTGAGGGCTTTGGAAATTGTTAGGCTTTCATTGCTAACACGCCCTTTCAGTGTTGCATGGTCATCGGGAGCAGTGCCCCAGGAGTGGCAAACTTGGGTGGTGGTCCTAATTTTTAAAATGGATCACACTCCTCAGCCTCCCTGGGAAAACTTATGCAAGGGTACTGGAATGGAAACTCCACCGAGCCATGGAACCTCAAATCCAGAAGGAGCAAAGTGGATTCTGTTTCTGCTGTGGAACAGTGGAACAGCTGTTTAACTTCATGAGAATCCAGGATAGGGCATGGAAGTACACCCAATCAATCTACAAGTGTTTTGTGGATTTAGGGAAGGAGTAAGACTGTGTTCCTCAAGGGTTTCTGTGGCAGGTTCTGGGAAAGTGTGGGGTTTCATGGCCCCTAGTAAGGGCTATTTGGTCCCTGCATAATCATTGTGAGAGCTGTATCCATAAATTCAGAAAGAAATCAGCACAATTCCCAGTGGGTGTGCAACACCATCAGGGCTGTGCTTTGCCTCCTATCCTGTTTGTGATTTTCATAGACAAGATATCAAGATGCAGCCAGAGAGGGAAGGGTGTCCAGATTGGTGGCCTTGAAATTGCATTGCTACTTTTTGCAGACAACATAGTCCTATTGTGAACTCCAGCACACATTGGGATGGTTCACATCCAAGTATGAATGCACATACAAATTTGAGGCCATGGTTCACAGCAGGAAAAAGGCTGACTGTCCTCTGTGAGTGAGTGGTGAGATACTGTCTCTAGTAAAAGGAGTTTCAGTATCTCAGGTGTCTTGTTCATGAGTGAGGAGAAAAGGGATGGTGAAATTGACAGACAAACTGGATAGCTGAGTGCAGTTATGTGGCCGCTGTAGCAATCCATAGTTGTGAAGAAAGAACTGAGCCAGAATGCAAACCTCTCTATTTAATCTATGCCATGTAAGAGAATCTATGCTATCTATAATCTATGCTATGTAAGAGAAGTAAGATTTCGGGTACTAACTTGGTAACCCTGTATAACTGAATGGCAAATAAAATTGCAGAGAGGTTTTTTCAGATTTGAGTCAGGAAAGAACTGGAAAAGATGGCAGAGGACATCACTTCTGGTGTTAGAAAAGTCAGAAAAAATATGTAGGTCATTTAAAGGCAGAAAATTCAAAGTGGGGTGGCAAGATTAAAACCGATGGCTTGTTCTATTTTTTGAAGTTGCACTGAAGGCTCTCTAAACTGTCTGTGCTGGTGCTTTGCAATTTTATTATATCAAAAAGATAGAAAAATCTTGTAAATAGCAATACATTTATCATTGTTATTATTATTTTATAGGGTCTCCTCTGTTTGGGTGGGGGTGGCATCAGGCTCATTCAAGGTTTGTTTTTACTCTTTGTTTGCTAAGTGGCTAATTATTATGCATGCGTAGGGCAGAAGCCTCTGTCTCCTATGTTAATGTGGAATTCGAAGATCAACCTACACATTTGGCTACAAGCACAGATAACTCATCCCACAGAGTCTATAATGCAAATGATCAGCATTATATAACCTGGGGTGGTACCATCATTGTTGGCTGTTACAGCTCCAGAGGACGCCACACTGGCCTCACAAAGCATTATGGGGCACTTGCGTTAAAAAAAAATCTCCTAAACCAGCCAAATTATCAGTAAATAATTTGATGAACAAGGATGAACATGTATGCAGCAAATTTACTGAGAATAACACTTTGGAGAAATACGCTGATCAACACTAGTTACAATTTGCATTTTGAACATGGGATGTTGTCTCTTTTTTGTAATTAAAGATGTAATGTTTTTGTTTTTATTCATTGCAACTTCCAAATCTACTTCTTCAGAAAGTGCAGAATCCTTTATCATATTCAGTCATTCTTACATTGATTTCATTGCATAAACTGGCCAAGAATGCTCTGTGATTTATGTTTAACTAGCAAAATACCCGCGCTTCGCAGCAGAGAAGCAGTGTGTTAAAGAAGTTATGAAAAAGAAAAGGAAACATTTTAAAAATAACATAACCTGATTGTCAATGTAATTGTTTTGTCACTATTATGAGTGTTGCTGTCATCAAGGATTTGATTATCATTATTTCTTTCAATCAGGTTCGTATTTGGAGGACGTGTTGTTATGAAGTTACATTCCGTGTTTGTCAACCGTTGGAAAGATAACAGGTTTCATTCATCGAAGTGTTCACTACGCAAATCGCTACTCGTGAATGTAAGATGTTTAACAGGCATTCCCAGTATTAACTTGTGCTAAACGTACCATGGTGTGACGTAAGGGGAGCTGACTGTAAAAAGGCAAGGAGGCGTGTATTTTGAACGAAAAGGGAGAAGACAGCGAAGGAGTGGAAAAGTGAGAAGGAAAACTGTTTAAATAAAGAGCTAGGAAGGTGAATGGAAAGAAGCAGCCAGCGGTAAAGCAAGGAAGACTTTGTAATAAGGACGGTTCGGTGCATGTAGAAGGTGTAACAATAAGATTGTTAAGCCTTATGATAATGTTCCCGCACAGAGGATTTAGAGAGACACACTGGGAGAAGTATAATCTGAACCTCTCTACAGTTTCGTTTATTTTCGGGTTGTAATGTTCATCAAATTTACGTATCATCTGGTCCAGTGGCGGACCGTGCATCTCACACCTAGGCCTTCAGTAGTGCTCCGTCTGAATCAACCTGCCCCTCAAAAACTAATTTATGGTTATAAAAACCATCTTAATATGCAGAAATACAGTATAAAGAGCCGCTGCATCGCAGATAGATAACTCCTGTAGCCACAATAAATGCCTTTATTGAATAGACAAACCGGGGCGAACAAGTTCCTTTCTACTGCAGCTACAGCTGCGACACACATAAAAAACATCAATAATAACCAATAAACTTGCAATATTATTTAGGAAAATCGCAACATTTTATTCACCAAAAATTTGGATTATTTGTAAACAAAATCCATCCTCCTCTCTTTCCTCAAAAACAGTTCAATTACTCTGTTGTACAGATTATCCGTGTGCTTCAGTTCCATCAAAAAGTCCCTTTCTATCACCATCGAAGCTAATGCTGAAAGTCAAACCTGCCCTGTCATATTTCTGGCATAAGTTTTAATTCGCTTTAGGGCTGAAAATGTCCGCTCGACAGAAGCAGTGTACACGGGAATGGTCACCGCCAAATATATCAATATGAACAGCTGCCCCATACTCTCATTCTGATTTTTTTGATGAAGGAAGTCAAAAGAGATCAGTGGGAGATTTTCCTGCAAAATCATCCATGGCATACATTACAGTCAGTTCTGTTTTTAGCCGAGATAGATCAAAAACTGCTCCGTAGCTCTTGTGTTAAACTGGAGAAGGCTGCATGTGGGAAATTTTTCTTGTATTCCCGAAACTTCTGGGGGTCGAGGAGGGTGACAAACATCAGTTTTTCATGGTCTTGAAATCTGGTCTGTGTCTGGCAAATAATATTGTCCAGAATCCTGCCATGGAGTTGGTGGTAAAGCGCGCGAGGATCTTGCACTCGGAGCGCCTGCGGTGCGTTCAGTGGCCTGTTAGAGTTCCTCATATCGGCTTCTATCTAATCAATGGGTCTGAATACGGTGAAATTGCCGTACGCCCGCTAGAGGGCCCTACTGACACCAACTCAATATCTGATTGTTTGAAGCAACAGTTTAATTGACATTTATTCTGTGTTAGAGGGCCTGCACAACGGATTGTGAAGGCCTCTCTGCCTGGCAACAAATGATGGCTGAAATGTGATTGGTTAAATGCTTTAATATGAAAATACATGTCTGGAAGCAGCACAACCATCGGAAAAGCTATGAAAGGAAGCGGACAGACTATTTGGAATTATTTAATAAGTATTCATGGACAAAATATAATTAACATCAGTTTGTGATTCAGGTATTTTTTTAGGCCAGCAGAGAAGGCATGACTTCGCCAGGTCTTTAGCATCGAGGCTTTATACCCTGCGTCTTCTCATTAAACTTGTATCTCGCGAATATCTTGTGAGATCTTGCGATGTCCACGGCTTTATTTAATTTTAGCTCAGACCCAGCACTTAAAAGTTTCTGTCGCACTTTCGCTGAGGGAGGGTTTCCGCAGTAGCCGCACTTATGAATATGCTAAGCACAGACCTTCACCCGCGAATATTTACCTTATATTGGCAGGCACTCAATTACGTGGGAGGCGTGATGATGCGAGATGCAACTCCGCCTTACACGGCAACCGAGATGCAGGCTATTAAAGTATATGGACGAAAGTAGTTCCAGTTATGACCGTTATGTGTAGAATTTCGAAATGAAACCTGCCTAACTTTTGTATGTAAGCTGTAAGGAATGAGCCTGCCAAATTTCAGCCTTCCACCTACACGGGAAGTTGGAGAATTAGTGATGAGTGAGTGAGTGAGTGAGTGAGTGTGAGTGAGTGAGTGAGTGAGTGAGGGCTTTGCCTTTTATATATATATATATATTGTGATGTATGGCTGGCTGCTCATCCCGGTCAATACCCCCACGCTGCCAGGTGGAGCCCTCCCTGCAGTATGGAGGTGCCCCAAAGACCAGCAGGGCATTATGGACATTGGAGTCTTTATTCACAGCCCTGCTGGATACCGTGGGGGCCGCTAGGAAGCGCTGCAGGGAGAAACAGTGTTTATTTTCCCTATGCCCCGGAAGGACGTCCGAGTCACGTAGACAAGGGGAATGGCGTGCTTCCGGGGTGAAGAAAAGGACTTATCTGACCTGGAAGTGATAGGAGATCACATGGACTGGGGATTAGAACACTTCCGGGTCAGGGAATATAAAAGGATTATGGGAGCTCCCAGACGGCGAGCTGAGTTGGGAGGCAGGGTGGCCAAGCGTCTGGGAGAGGAGGATTGTGTATTGTTTAATTGTTTATTGAGAATTGTGGAGAGGAGCGTGCTTTGTGCACTTTATTATTATAATAGCAAAATACCCATGCTTCGCAGCGGCGAAGTACTGCCTTAAAATTTTTATTAAGAAGAAAATTAAACCTTTTTAAACTGAGGGAAAATATACCAATAATTATTTGTTAAGGATCTCTTTGTATACCGCATTGTCATTTCGGCCCTCCGGTTGTAATATGACCAAGCTGTACGCTGAGCCTACTCTTGAGCATGCAACGTACAGTTGGCCATGTGAAAAGTAATTTTGTTTCAAATCTCACAGCTTGGATTGCTGCTGTCACAATCGGTTTGAGTTTCATGGTTTGTTTCAATTACGACAGTATTTGCAGGACTTGTGTTGAAGTGACATTCGGCATCTGTCAAGCGTTGTAAGCATACAACCGGTTTCATCGATAACTTCACATCCAGCTTTTGAGAGTTTAAACATTCATAAACATCAAAGTGTCCACTACTGAAATCGTCACCTGTGAATCTAAGATGTTTAAGAGGCCTTGGCGGTTGTCCAAAGGAGTAAAATATTTGGCCATTTCGGTACACTTGAAAGCGACAACCGAACAATTCAGCGGCAGCCATCAACTCACATGCAGAACCATAGGTGAAGGGCTTAAGCATTTCACTCTTGTAGTGCTCCTGTGTAGTATAATTATCTCCTGTACCGTCATCAGTCCACACCTTGAACCTGTCCCATTCAATACATAAGACACAATGTTCCTCCGGATATTAAGAGTGAGCCTGATATGGCCGTGCAATATGTAACAAAGAGAATGGAAAAGGTAGGTGCCATCTCCGGGCATGGAAACCACTCGGTAAGTGACAGTTCTTTGATCGATGATGATCACCTCGATAGACATGTTAATAGGAGTATGGTTGGAACAATAACGGAAATGGGTACCTGAATGATGTAAAGTAAGTCTAAAATAGCTACACAATAACTATAATCGTAATAAACAAACAATAAAACAGCGGAGAAGCCGTGGATTAAATAAAAAGACTGCAGTTATCAGCAGGGAGACGTGAATACCGTGGCGAAGCAAGGAAGGGAATGTAGAGACTGGAGCGACGGACGGCCCTATATAGGCAGGCACCCAACAACGTGGGAGGCGTTGGGATGGGGGACCCAACGCCGCCTCACATGGTGACCAAGCTGCAGGCTATGGACGTATATATGTACGTAAGTAGGATTCAGTTAGCCTTGGGAACCCGCGTACCAAATTTCTTGAAGATGGGCCCATAAGTAACAAAGACCATTGGAAAGTTCAATATGGCGGCTGACAGTGGTGTCATACCACCGAAATAAGTACGTACATTGGTTTCGGTTAGCGCAGGGAAGCCGCCTACCAAATTTCGTGAAGATGGGGCCATAAATAAGAAAGTTCAACATGGCAGACGTTGTCGACCGTTATGACCGTTACGCGTAGAATTTCGAAATGAAACCTGCTTAACTCTTGTAAATAAGCTGTAAGGAATGAGCCTGCCAAATTTCAGCCTTCTACCTACACGGGAAGTTCGAGAATTAGTGATGAGTGAGTGAGTCAGTCAGTCAGTCAGTCACTGAGGGCTTTGCCTTTTATTAGTATAGATGATTTATTATTGAAAAAAAACTATATGGGTCATCTGAACTTTTTTGAAAAATGACAATATTTCATATTATCTGAGTGCTTTGCAAGCAGTAACCTTTTGATAGAAGCTCTGTGTTTGCTCTGTTTTTCTTTTTGTTTCTGAACTTTTTTTACTAGTTAATAGTCTTGATAAAAATTAGATTTAATCTGGTTCTGGCTTCTCACTGATAATAGCGTCTAGAAATCAGATAAATGGAATTTAAATGGATTTTAAATTTACCAATGTGTAAGAACAATTTGCTAGTTAAATAAATTATTAAATATTTGTGTATATATTAGTGCATAGTCTATGGGAGGTTCTTACAACCCCCAGAAGTTGAATTGAATTGGTATATTCTATTTCTAGTCTCTCTGACTATATAATATACTTCTTTAGTGATCTGCCTTGCCGTGTGTAAGGCGTTGAGGGCACATGGTTTTAAAGTGTGTCTTATGTGCCAATTAACTTGAAAGACAACGTGCTCTAATGAATGTGCAGCAACCGTTTATGTTTAAATCGTACTGATGAAGTAAAGCATCTTTACGTATAGAAACAACTAAAGTTTGACAAGAAAAGCTAAGTTTAGAGAAGATACATTTTTTCTAATTTCTTGCCTTTTATTCGACTTGTGTAACAACCTTTTATCTTTATTCCTGAATGGACACTAAATCTTTTAAAATGAACTTTTGGACTGAGAAATTTCTTCTGGCACGTTTTACCTGTGCTTGATCCTGCCTTACTCACCCGCAGCTACACAATGATCTGCACTCAATGCAAACTCGGGTGTCTCGACTGCCCTTGAAATGGACTGTGAATTTGGGAGGGTCCCAAAGAAAATTGTAAGTCAACAATTTACAGTATCTTTTTACAAGATGAGGTGCCAGACCACTAGCGCAAAACAACAATAACATATTGTTTTTTTCTCCTCTTCACTATTTTGTTATGAGATTCATTCTTTCTGTCACTCATAATGTTCTCATGATCTGCTGTCATCTCCAATCTTGGCTAGTTCTAGCTGGGAAGTTCATTTTCATCACCTTAGGGAAATTCTGTAATTTTACTATTTGTTATGTAACTAGCCTGAAGATGCAACATAGAGCTGCTGGTCAGGGGGTGGAGCATACCATACATATTATTCTGGTATTCTTTTTTCATAAGGTCACATTTATAAGTTCAAGGCAAAGAATATGTGCCTTTGCTTTAGGAAGTACCTTTAAATCACTAGCATTTCATTGTGAATTGTTAATTTATTCAAGTTAACTTAAAAGTTATTATACAATTAGGACAGGGAATCTCCAACTGAAATAAAAGAAGCATATGGATCTTTCACTGCAAACTGAGATAAAGTGAGTCCACATAATAAATATTTAATTACTGAAAATTATTTTACATTTTTCATTTGTCTTACATTGGATGGACTAATTTCATTATTATAAAAATGGTAACCAAGATTAGTTACACTATGAATTTAATTTAAAAACTTACAATTACTTTTTACAATGCGGCTCCAGGGAGGAATATGATAGTTTGCACTACTGTCACACGGTTCCAGTCAAAGTTTAAAGGCCAGCTTAGTAATAATAAGGAATCAGTTGAATCTATCCATTGGCTCATAAATGATCTGCTATTGATTTATAGTCAAAGTTTTCATAAAACAATACTTATATTTACAATACCATTTTAAAAAAGTTTTATCATTTTATGTTGACATTTTAAAATATTCATACTGTAAGCATTCATTTTCTGAAACCACTTAGTTCAATATTGGTTTGCAAGGAGCCCAAAAAACTTTTGGTTTCAAGGAGGACTTGGAATGGGAGGAAATCACCATGACTTGATAAAACCCACTTGATAACAGGGAGGCCTTAAAACTTTACACAGAGATAGAATTAAAGTCAGGATTTTATGCAGTTTTACTTCTACCTACTATACTACCCTTATAAAGGAAAAGAGAATTCATAAAAGTAGATGGCAAAAGAGAAAGGAAAGAGCTGTATCCAAGAAAGCCTTCATTAAGTACATGTCAAATTTAATAGTTTAAAATAATATAACATGTCCCAAAGACATTGCAGTATAAGAGAGATATATTTGGCTTCAGTGTTTGCAAAATACCAGATGGCCTAGCAAAGCCAAGGAGTTTCAAATTTGAGAAAGTGTACCAACAGTTTTTATATCTCATAGTTTAGGTTTTCATCCACCATCATTTTAAAAAGACTGAAGAGGCTGTTGAGATACCCAGGATATCTGAAAGCAAGTAACATTAGATTTCCATTAGAGTAGTCATTAAGGACGAAGCAAAAATTTGTAACTAAGAGAGACTGGTGTCTTGCTTTATCTCTCAGAGTTTGAGTGTAATCAAGGGGGTAAGATTCAGTACTTAGGTAGACAAATATTGTATACAAGTGAATGCCTAAAATAGATTAAAGGAAACATTCTTTACTAGAGGGTATCTTGGCACTCACTGTTTTGGAATATACATAAAACATCTTCCATCTCTTGTATTTCTTTATTAAATGTAGGCAAGAGTATTCTTTTAACCAACAAAGCTTTGAGAATACTCATTTTTCTACAGCAGTTTCTCTGTACTAGGCAGAGGAATATTGAGGTATAGTGTTTCACAAAGAAAAATATATAATGTGTAAAAAATGTAAAAAAAAAAAAAAAAAAAAAAAGTTTTTCAAAAAATAAATTACTGAGAGCTGTTCAAAAATACAAAAGTACAGTACATAATAAACAATTGAATGTGGAATTTTTAAATATATTATGAATTAGTATGGGAAAGCCTGATTTTAATGAAAATTTTTCATTTCATAATTTTTTTCATCTTTGATATATTATTCTTTTGTATTCTTGATATTGTGGAGTGTTTAGTTCCACTTTTTGTAATATTATGCAATTATTTATGAATAAAAAAATGAATGAGGTGAAAACTAAAAAAGGATGGGTTTAGGAGCAGGTTTAGGAAGAAATGTTTAAATGAAATGAGGAGACCACCATCAGGGAGGAGCAGTTTGGCTTTATGCTGAGCTGAGAAACATAAAGAAGCATTGAGAAAAAATGATGACTTTGCATATGACATTTATAGGCTGCGGGGCTGGGTGACATAGACATGAACAATCACTTCCCGGGTCCTCCCTGTGTGGAGTTTGCATGTTCTCCCCATGTCTGCGTGGGTTTCCTCCGGGGTGCTCTGGTTTACTCCCACAGTCCAAAAACATGCAGGTTAGGTGTATTGACGATTCTCAATTGTCCCTAGTGTGTGTGCTTGGTGTGTGGGTGTGTCTATGTGTGTGTCCTGCGGTGGGTTGGCAACCTGCCCGGGGTTGGTTCCTGCCTTGCATCCTGTGCTGGCTGGGATTGGCTCCAAAAGACCCCCGTGACCATGTGTTAGGATATAGCGGGTTGGAGAATGACTGACTGACTGACAATATATATATCTGATAAAGGAATGAAGAATTTTTTTTTATCATCTGAATGAATGAACATGGTTGTAGTTGCCCATCCAACCTTCAAGTCATACTCCAACTTGTTTATCCTGTTCAGGATTTCAGGTAGCAGGTGTCTATCCCAGCTGCACTGAGCACAAGGCAGGGATCAACCTTGAAATGCCACTCTCACCCATCCACACTTACTCATATGGAACCAATTTAGAATCACCTAATGATAATCTCACATGCAAAACTGGGATGTAGACGGAAAACTGGGATATCCATAAGATACTCCTCTCTGGTAATGCAAATTAAAGTTCTAGCATGTAAAAATGTAGGTCAGTTATAATGAAATCAGCTGCTTCATATATTCATTCAAAGATATATTTTATTTAGTTAGGGCTTTTACATTGGCTAGCTATTTGGGTAGTGTAGCTGATAATGCTTTGACGCATAAGGCAAATCTAATGAAATAACATGTAATGTATAGCTGAAGCACAGAATTGCAGGGACACACAGTTAACTGAGCTGCTAAAAGAGCATTCTTTATTGATTAAAACCAAATTAGTAAACATGAAATGTGTTACATTCACATGAACCTTTCTGAATTAAGGTCTAGTGGGGTAAGGCCCCACCAGATGTTGTTCAAATAAGAAATTAGCTGCCCTTAATATTTTAACTTGAATCAAAATGTTTATAACAACCCCCACTATTGTTTTCCTAAGCAATTTGTTTCCAGTTTCCCATCATATCCTGAAAGTAATTTCTTAAGAAGAAAAAGATTACTTTTCATAGTATATCTTTATGCTAATTACTGTAAGTCTGTTTCCAGCTCATGGAAGTACCTCTATTATGCCTAAAATGTTCTATATTTACCATTTGGTGTACGCAGGCATGTGCAATCTTAACGTAAAGATTGAAGGCTAAAGCCTGTGATTCTTGGCATTAAAAACAGGACTTTTTAAATCCTATATTTTCAAGCCTCTTCCTGGTAAAATTATATGCACAAGCCACTGAAGAGCTAGAAGGTGGTCAGTACCATTTGCTCCCTTAAAGGTAGCCGCGGTAATTAAAAAAAAAAAAAAAAAAAGAAGAAGAAAAGGAAAGAAAGAAAGAAAGAACACAAAACACACTGATCAGAAATGAGCTGAGCGGAAACGTGCTCAGTCCTTAGTGTTAGTTAGCTGTCTTTCAAGTAGACCCAGTGTCAGGTTCATTCTTTAGGTTTCCACCTTGTTTTTTCTCTAAATTTTCATTATTTACTCACCCATAATTCTTGACCCAGCAGCTTCTTTTGTTTTTTTCTGGTTTTGACCTTGTCTTCACCCAGTCTTTCGCAATCATATCCTGGTTATTTTGTACCTTCTCACAATTATCATCGAGTACACTGTGTGCATCTTTAACAATCATTAAGGAAGTCTTATGTGTGTCCTTTCCATTTTGTAGAAAAAATCCAGATGTTTAATGTCTTCATTTTAAAAAGAAGATCTAAGTCCTGGCATGGAAAGATCAGATAAGAAGAAATTTATTTTGTCAAATGTTTGCTAGCCTCATGCTGTCTAGCAAACACCTGGCTGAAAACTGGTCAGTGCTATTGCCGGACATCCCCAAAATCTTCAGTTATGTCATGCAGTCAGTGTATATTGTGTGTACTCTTTCTGGCGTATTGCAGCTTGTTCTTTTTCATTTTCAAAGCCACTCAGTTCTGCATTGGAGGTTTTGCTGTTTCAATGTAAGTAATTCATAACCAATTAATTTCCCATATGGTTGTAGGATGTCACTTTACTTAATATTTAAATCCATACTACTGTATTTTGTCAGATGATGAAGATGCCAGAGAGTATTTGCAATGATCTGATGCCAGTCATGACAGAACCATCTCAGTCCAATTCAGGGTCAAAAAGCTGTCTCACCGGTAATTTGGAAAAGGCTGAAAACAGACCTGGACAGGCTAGTCAATCATAGGGACCACTATCATTCACACACACACCCACACACACCACAATTTGTAACTGCCAAGTAACCTAACTAATTCCTTCTCAGATTGAGCAAGTCCAGCCATATTAATTTTCATGAAATGGGACTTGCGATGCTATACAGTTATGAAAAATGTTAGGGAATAACATAAGTGAAAGGCAAACTTTATTACAGGAAGTGACAATTATGGATATCAGATGAATTTGACACTCTGATGGTAAATTAAAGGGTGACCAGATTTTCACAGTCCCAACCTGGGGAACTTGTTTAGCATGTATGCAAGTATAAAGCCTGTCCTTATTAGTTTAATGCCTACTTTATCTCATCATCAACAGAAAGAGATTGGAGCAAGGGAAGAAAAAGACAAAAAAAAACAGGTCAGGTTAGGGAACATTTACTGGTATAGCGCAATGCCACACCCACCACACAACAAAACAGCTCGGGATCCTGGTTAGCTACCCCCCAGGCAGACTCGCAGTCCAGTTCCACCCTCTGGGAATGACCCTCTATCTGCCACAGCCAGGTGTTAGTGTGCATCCCCTTGGCCTGGTCCAGCCACTCTGGTTCTCAACAATTAGGATCATGTGAGCTGGATCACCCTCGGGGAATTGCGCCACATGGCCATAGTGCCATAACTTACACTCCCTCACAATGTAGGTAATGTGCCTCCTTTGGGACTCCATGAACAATGGCTCATTCAACAAAAAGTCAAACCTGCAGTACCCAAGGATTCTAAAAGAGACACAGTACCAAAGGAGTCCAGTCTTTATCTCAGGTCACTGGATAGCATCCATGTCTTGCAACCATATAGCAAAACAGGAAGTGCCAGGATTCTGAAGACTTGGACCTTTGTCCTTCTGCATAGATATTCAGAGTGCCACACACCCCTTTTCAGCGACCTCATGAGCCCCCATTCTCTCCCAATCCATCTACTGACTTCATAGGAAGAGTCACCAGAGACATAAATGTCACTGCTGAGGTAAGTAAACTTCTTGACAAGGTTGACACTCTCACCGCAGACAGACACACTGCTGATGGCTGTGCTTAAGAGGAAATAAAAGGCCTGGATCTTGTTTTTTATCTAGGACACTCGCAAGCCCAGATACTCAGACTCTTTGCTCAGTCTCTCGAAAGCCTCGATCACAGCCTCCATGGACTCCGCAAAGATCACATTATCATCAGCAAAGTCAAGATCAGTGAACATTGAACTAAGTAGGAGCAAGAACACACCCCTGATGAAAAAAAAATCACAAATGAATACGTGGGATTCCACACTGCATACAATGGAATCAAATAAATGGCAGTACTCTGTTTTTGTCTGTTTTTGTCCAATAACAATGCTGTTCAAATTTAACACAATTTCTTAATCAACCTTTGCCCCTCAGGAGTTTTGACCATGCTATAATATGTATATTAACTCAAAGGAGTGGGTATGGGGTGAAGAGAGGACTTCACTTGGATTTTCATATGCTTGGATTTTACAGGCAGCCTATAAAAACTGGCACATTTTGATATTCTTCAGTTGTTTATACAGTACAATTTATTTTTGTATAGCCCAAAATCACACAAAGAGTGCCACAATGGGCTTTAACGGGCCCTGCCTTTTGACAGCCCCCCAGCATTGAATCTCTAAGGAGACAAGGAAAAACTCCCAAAAAAACCTTTAAGGGAAAAAATGGATGAATCCTTGGGAAAGGCAGTTCAAAGAGAGACCCCTTTCCAGGTAGGTTGGGCATGCAATGGGTCAAAAAAGGGGTAAATACAATACAATACACAGAATAGAACACAAGTAATCCTCAATACAATATAATAGTGCAATAGAAATAGCACATGTACAGAGGAGAATTCAACAGTAAATGATATCATATAATGCGATTTGGATTTGTTCACAGCCTTGGAGACCTCGGCCATCGAGCTGCCTCCCCCTGTTGGCCATTCAACATCTGAGTCAGGGCTGGGCCAGCCAATACGATAAAAGGACCCCTCTATCTGACAATTCCTGAGATCCTACATCAGAGATGACTTTACCTTAGGCAGGCGGAACAACTTGGCAGTTGGGCAGTGGCACCAAGTGCCACATTTGAGTACTAAGAAGAGAAAAAAATTCGATGAGGGTTATTAACAAATTATAACTATCATATTACTTATGTTTTAGAGCTAATAACTAACAACAGAGATGCAGCATGTACAGTTAATCAGCATGTTTAGTCAGGATATGCTAAACTGAAGCAGTGAGTCTTCAGCCAGGATTTGAAAGCTGAGACTGAAGGGGCATCTCTTATAGTAGTATGCAGTGTAACTAAAGGCACTACCTCCCACTGTTATTTTACTACTTGGAATCATAAGCAGACCAGCATCCTGAGATCTTAATGTACGTTCTGGTGACTTTCAAATCTGGCTTAAATTTAACCGGGAGCCGGTGTATGGATTTAAGAACTGGAGTTATGTGTTCGTATTTTCTTGTTCTTGTAATAATTCTTGCTGAAGCATTTTGGATTAACTGGAAGCTGTATAAAGGACAGTTTGAACATCCAGTGAACACCAAAATTGCAGTAGTCAATCCTAGTAGAAATAAATGCATAAATTAATTTCTCAGAATCACGCTTATTTAGAAAACGCCTTTATTTCCCAAAATTTTTAAGATGGAAGAAACATGATTTAGACAGCTTTGAAATTTTCACTTTAAATGACATGCTAGAGTCAAAGATAACTCCTAGATTGCAGGCTGATTCAGTAAAATAAATGGTGATTCCAACTGAGTTAAATGATGACAAAATATTGTTGCAATCAACATCATTCCCTCCAATAATTAACATCTTTGTTTTATCGTTGTTTAAAGACAAGTAGTTCTCATCCATCCACTCCTTTAATTCACTAACACAACTAATTAAAGATAGCATTAGAGAAACTTCATTTCATCTAAAAGAAAGGTATGACTGGGTGTCATCTGCATACGAGTGAAAATTAACATTATGTTTTCTATTGATAGATCCCAGTGGAAGCATGTAAAGTGAAAACAGTAAAGGTCCCAATACTGAGCCATGCAGGACACCGTGTCTCAGTTCTGTGTATAATGATGGAGTACTGTCAGCACATTTCTGTACATGCTGAAATCGATTTGATAAATAAGAGCTAAACCAGGCAAGGACAGTGTCTGTAAGCCCAACATCATTTTCTGGCCTCTGCAGTAAAATAAAATAGTCAATGGTGTCAAATGCTGCACTTTAGTCTAACAACATAATTACAGTGGAGTTTCCTTCATCACAGGATTTCAGAATGTTGTTTACAACACTCATTAGTGCTGTTTCTGTACTATAACCAGTGCAGAAGCCAGACTGGAATTTCTGAAATAAATTGTGATGCGTAAGGTGTGACTAAATTATTTTAGAGAGAAAGGGTTAATTTGAAATGGGTCTGTAACTATTAAGCATGTATGTGTCTAGTTCTGACTTTTTAAGTAATGGTTTGATGACTGACTCTTTTAGTGCATCAGGTACTATGCCATACAATAATGAACTATTAATAATGTTAAGAATGGGCGCTGTAAGAACATCAATTGCACTTTTTACTAGTTTTGTTGGCACTGGATCTAGGGAGCAAGTAGTTGATTTCATTTTAGAAATTAAAGTCAAGACTTCCTGCCATGTTACAGCATTTAAATTTCTAAAGTGTTGAATGCAATGTGAGACAAGGTCTGCCAAGCTAGTATGTGGTTTGCACTGTGATGCGGAGATCTGGGATCTTATATTTTTAATTTTCTCATTATAGAAGTTCCTAAAGTCTGTACTGCTGATGTTTGTTGGTATTTTGCACTGTAGATCTGAATTCCCATTTGTTAAATTAACCTGTGCTAAGCAGTACCCAAGGATTTTTATTATTGCTATCTATTATTTTAGAATGTAGTGTGAGCAAGCTTTAAAGAGAGACTTTTTATATTTTTTAACACTCTCTGTCCATGCAATTTGAAAGACCTTCAGCTTTGTTGTTCTCCATCTGTGCTCCAGTTTTCAACTAGAGCTCAAGTGTTCTCATTAAACCAGGAGAGTTTCTATGTGCTTTGATTACTTTTGTTTTAAGAGGAACCACTGCGTTCAGAACATCCCTCAAGGTCACATTATAAGAATGCATAGTCTGAGATTGGGTCTATCCCTATCACCATGACATCACATTACGCCAGTAAATATCATTGACAGTGAAATAGTGAATTATTGTATTATACAGATAATGGTGCTTTGAAAATAATTTAGTGTAAGGTTAATATTAATTAAATGTTTATTTACTCTTGTGCATAACATCACAGGGTGAATCATTCATAGCTAGATAATCTTTTGTTTTCCTTGCTTCCATTTTATACTTAATAAGATTGTTTAACACACCTGTTCCAACTTAAGGCATCAGGAGTAATGCAATGCACTTGTTCACTTTAGCTTGTGCTCAAACTACTGCCAAGACTTCTTAAAGCAGGAACAATTTGCTGATACAAATGTTTCTGCACGTGGCTTTATAGACTTTCCAGTGAAGAATTGCAGACATGCGCATTATCAAGCAGTTAGTGACAGTCCACACAGTCTGCTGGTGTTTTATTAACTTGTATCGGGGATCTGTTTGCCATCAGTTCTGGCTATTCGAGGTAAAAAGGGGATATATATAAATATATATATATACAGTACAGGCCAAAAGTTTGGACACACCTCCTCATGCAATGTGTTTTCTTCATTTTCATGACTGAAGGCATCAAAACTATGAATGAACACATGTGGAGTTATGTACTTAACAAAAAAAGGTGAAATAACTGAAAACATGTTTTATATTCTAGTTTCTTCAAAATAGCCACCCTTTGCTCTAATTACTGCTTTGCACACTCTTGGCATTCTCTCGATGAGCTTCAACAGGTAGTCATCTGAAATGGTTTTCACTTCACAGGTGTGCCTTATCAGGGTTATTTAGTGGAATTTCTTGCTTTATCAATGGGGTTGGGACCAGCAGTTGTGTTGTGCAGAAGTCAGGTTAGTTAGACGATCATTTCTTTTTCAACAGAACAATGACCCCAAACACACCTCCAGGCTGTGTAAGGGCTATTTAACCAAGAAGCAGAGTGATGGAGTGCTGTAAATGGTCATGAAAATAAAGAAAACACATTGAATGAGGAGGTGTGTCCAAACTTTTGGCCTGTACTGTATATATATATATATAATATATAAGTTGATGTAACCACTGTCAAGGTAAAATTGAAACAGTAAACTAATTCATTGTTGAAATTACACAGAATGCTTCTTCTTAAATTTGCCAATGCTTTTCAGTTGGAGATTTTGAAATTTTGAAGAGGGAGCTGGTGAAATGCTACCAGTGTCATGAATAGAGCCAGTCATGTCAAGTGAATCTAGCATCATGCCAACACAAAAGGCTTCTTTGCCTTGTTCTCCCTGCTAATCTATTCCCATTGCAGATAGCCAGAGACTAATAATAAAGTGTGCCAAAGGACGTGCTAGTCTCAGGTAGAAGTAACAATATGTTGTATTTGAAGATAAATAAGTAAATGAAAACAATTAAATATCAATATTAATTTTTTATTTTGATAACATGAAGTCTAACGTTCATAGTCATACTTTCCAGCTGTTATAGGCCACAGGGAATGCCTCATAAAATAGCAAATAGCTATTTTTACACTGCTTCCCCATCGTGTACCAACTTAAGAATGTTGGATTGTACATCCCACTGCGTGTCTCTTTCTCTTTCTCTTTATCTGCAATGCACAAAAGACTAGTCGCTATAATTTGAATGGGCTGCTATTTACTCTCTCCTCAGGACGTTTCTGCCTGTATTCTTAAACCTTCCTGAAACTTGTGGAATGAAGAACTCTATGTACCTGTGTGACATGTTTCTGTTAATCAGGCATCCAGACATTGTATATTTTCAAGGAAATTAACTGGCTGATACATTGTGTTAACCGCATTGTAGTTTTACCCTAAATTGCAATAATTTGGTCTTGCACAGCACATGCTTAATTTAATTTGTTTCCCAACAACCTATTTGTTTCAATAGTTTCTGACTTTAGCAGAAAGGTAGACACATTGGGCACAATCAATGATGTATAAAGTTTAACAAATTCTGCCAATTCATTATACTTTTTGAGGACTGGATTGCTAACTGGTGGAGGGGGAGGGTGGTGCCCCTGTCCTGTCAGGACAGTCAGTTAGTGTCCGGGCCACTCTGCACAACCCCATACTAATATTAATTTCTGACTTGACCCTGCTGTCAAGTCTAAGTATTTACTTTAGTGTTGTAAACAATCTTTAAACATGTGTCAATGAATCCCAGTTTCTGAATTCAACATGGAATCAATATATTATTCCCTGATGATCTGCCTGGTTTAATATGAGAAAAGGCTCATATCCAACACAGATTTAACATGCACTTCAGAAGAGGTCATCCACCCAAACCTAAGCATGTCTGGGCTCAGCCAGTACTTGGATGAAAGACCATCTAGGAAAAGCTTGGGCTGCTGCTAGTAGAGGTATTGGAGATGCCAGCAGTGGACACAGCAGTGAATATAGATCCCAATGCCCCAGTGCAGTGACGGGGACAATGTGCTGTAAAAATGGTGCTATCCTTCAGACGAGATGTAAAACCAAGGTTCTGACTCTCTGTGGTCATAAAAGATCCCTGTGTATCATTTGTAAGGAGCAGGATATATCTTGATGTTCAGGCTAAACTGTCCATCACAGCCTTGTCCATTCTGGCACCCTAATGCCCCCCACCCATGTCTCTAATCTCTCTCTTACCACTTCACCACCTTAGAGCTAATGTGTGGTGAACATACTGGGGCAATAATGGTTACTGTTGCATCATCCAAGTGGATGCTACACATTAGTGGTGGTTGAAGTGGCACCCCACTCACTGTGTAAAGCACTTTGAGTAGTGAGAAAAGCACTATATAAATGTAACAAATTATTATTATGTCTGGGTTAAAAGGATAACCTATCAATTCCCCTGTTGATGGATCCAATTTTAACTGTTTACAGGAAAAACACATTAAACTAATTTAAACAGAAAACCAAAACCTTACTTTTATTTATGATATTTTAATGAAAAGGTAAAAAAGGGAAAAATCCTGGAAAATAATGAACTTGTTTAGCAATATCGGTGTTAGTTAAAAATTTCACCTTTAGCACAGTTAATTGATGATAAAATTGAACCAGCAAACTATTTAATCAACACTTAAACATTCCAAGATTTCTATTATGTAACAGATGTTGTGAAGTATTGTCACTCAGAAATGTTTCTGCGAAATTCTTGTTAATCACTGTCACTCTAAATTCTTTCTGGTCTTAAATGTCATTAAGTTCATGAAACCTGTTTGTCCTGAAAGCCAAGGCCCTTTCTGTTACTGCTTCCAGCAAATATAATTGGTGAACATTCGATCCATGTCTTCAATAGGACTTTTTAACAGGCAATATTTCTGTGGCCTTTTAAATATAGATAATTATTGTCATACCTCTAACATTTGACTCATTGTGATTATTTTGACTTGCAGATTAATGGTCAGTTAAAAAAGTTCAAAATGATGATCATGGCGGTGACATTTTGTACAAACTACAACTGGTTGTTTAAACGGAGCATTGTGTTTATCTGCAATTGTCCATCCATTATGAAAGCTAGTGAATCCAGGTTAGGATAGCTGGATATATCTGCAATCATGATTTTAGTTCATGATATTAACCAAGGTGTACTTAATAAAAAGAGATTTTCTGGTTACTAATTCTCAAAGGCTTGATTGCATTATTTTTATCTAAGTATAGAGTAACACAACAACAGAACCACTTGCCTCTTTTTCATATGTAATGTTGGTTTCTTCAAGAAATTACTGGTCACTCATATTATTCCATATATTAACAGATGCATGGCACAGATCACAAGAAACCTTATCTGAAAGATTCTCAGGACAATTCCAACGAATCTACCCTCATAGACTTTGTGGTAACAACTATAAAAATGTTGGTTTAAGAATACACAGAGTACAAAGTCACAACATCCTCACATACTGTATGATGTATTGCTGTTAATGTAAATAAATGATTTAGATAATAACTTGCATAAACCTTGGATTAATCTGGGATGCAGAAAAAGCCAATACATGATAAAACACTAAACCATTACAGGACACACTTGCAGGACACCCACAACCTTGTCCTATTGTCAGGCAAATTTAGAGTCAGTAATTAGCCTTAAATTCACGTCTTTAAAAATAAAATTGGAGTATCTGAAGAAGAGCCACATTGAGAATGTCCAACCTCTAAATATACAGAAGCCAGAAATGAAATCAAAATAGAGATACAAGGCCACATTTCTGTCTCAACATGTCACCCTGTGCATGTAGCATTTATTTGATCCATCCATCCATTTTCTGGATCCTATTTGTTCAAATTGTGCATCCACAGTTAGCTAGAATGCATACCATCAGCTTGGGTGAAGAGTCTTTTGTTAGCAATGTTGAAAAGTCATTATTTCGTCTTTTTTAGTTTTTACATGTATTTTAACTTGCTTATTTTAACCCAATATTTTGTTTAGGGGTTGATTCTGTCCTACATGAATTAGGTATCCAAAAACAAGTTTATTTGCAAATCAATTGCTGGCTACAAATGTACATTCCAATTCAGTTTTAAGTTGCTAATCAACCTAATGTTCACATCTTTATGATTTGATGTGACGTAAATGTAGCAATAGAAAACCCATGAAGACAGAGGAACACAATGCAAACTCCACAAAAACCACAGCAGCTTTAGAGTTTAAACCAAGGGCCCTGGGACTGCTCTAGTTAAAAAACTAAACTTAAAATTATTTTATAAGGATAATGTACTTCTTTACATTTGTGCTCTCGTTTTGAATTTTGCCCTTTCTCTTAGTCATCTGGCTTCTAATTATATCCATAGTGCTTTTTTTCCCCAAACACAAAACAAATGGTTAAAAACTTTTGTAAATTTATAATGTTTTCAGACTCTAAGTGAAATAAAATGCTTTGAGTTGAAAACTGAGTTGATTTGTTTAAGCAGTCTAGAATATAGCTAGATGTTTTATTTCACATACTTTCTATTTTTAGGTAAATAAAGTACTTTCATACTGGATTGATTATTTTGATGTAAAATACTTTAAATGAGAGGTTGCTTGGTTCTAATCTTAGTGGACAACATTGGCTTCTTGTTTTCACTGCAATCAGTTTTCTGCCCATAGACTGGTTTGTGTTTCAGTAGAACAAATACCAAGTATATGGTACCAATTTATCCATGTTGGATATTTTAAATCAAAATGCTGTAGCCTCTGTCATCCAGACAATGAATGGAAGAGTGTTCCTTTAAGAAAAATTAAATGTAGGGTGAGTTTATTCAAAATGCAGGAGTAAAAATAATGGATACATTTAATTCTGTTCAATCTGTTTTAAATTGAGATTGTGGCATACTGCTAGATACAATATATACATGCCCACAATATCATTTCAGTAGTCTTAGTAACTGTGAGATTTCCCGGTCATAAGCTAAAGTTTCCTTACAAATTTAAAATGTAGAGTTTGCATAAAACACCTGTCAAAACATTTACTGAAAACAAATCATACTAAAATTTCTATATTTTTTCTGTGGTAAAATTCTGCAATATTTCATTGTTTTATTTCACATTATTCTTGAAATTATTATTGAAGTAATTAACTCTACAAGTAATTTTCAAAATATTAACAAGGTTTATTATGCCTTCTAAATTGAATAAGGGAAAGTAATAATTAGTGAAAAATACAGAACAGAGGCCTCATGTATAACACTGTGCATAGAATTCACATTAAACCATGGCGCACAGACAAAAGTGGAAATGTACGTACACACAAAAAAATCCAGATGCATAAATCTGTGTATACCAAGTTCCTTACACTTCCCCTTTACAAATCCCAATGAATGTGAAATTTAACACATGTGCACACCCCTACAGCTCCACCTCAACTCCTCTCCAGAATTTTGCATATTTTAATATGCAAATAAATATAAATACCACCTTCCCTTCAGTGTTTAGTTAAAAAAAACAATGGAAAAGGCTTATATAAAAAAGAAGAATTTCAGTGAATGTGAAGTGGAGGTAAAGAAAAACCTACTATTTATAAACTTGCGTAGTGGTATAAGCAACAAATGCATAGTGGATACACTTGAAAGTTTAAGTTCAAAAAGTCACACAGTGCCCGAAAGAAAAAAGAAGTGGTCAGATATCACAATTGACGTGAATAGGCGAGTCACAGCCCACTGTCTGTTTATTCTGTTTAAGACGATATTACAAAAACTGACCCCCGTGCGATGCTCAGGCGGTGATGGTAATGCTGTGCTGAGCATGTCTTTGGGTGCTGGATGCATACACACCTCTCCCTCAAAAACTGGCTATGTGCTGACAGATGCTGTTCTGGAGTCACAAAATGCAATAGTGGATGCAGTAAGAGATGTGGAAAATGAACTAAGGAATTTAAGGGCTGTACTATGTGATAACCACCACAAATTAAATTAATTGGTTAAAAAATAAATACTGCATCTTATTATCTGTTTTTACATTCTGCTAATTACAGTCAAGTAAAGTTTTAATGCTATGCCACTTGGCTGATCATTTGGTGGGTTAAGGTCGGGTTCATCATAGCACCTCTCTTCAGGTACATTCTTGCACACTGCGACACACTTTCTGTGCGCTATAGAGCAGCCCATTAATACAGTGGAAATGCTTTCTATTTACATAAGCAAATTCATTCTCTGAAGGTGTCTTCATAGTGTAGCCACAGCACTAAGCGCCACAACGGACAGATTCTCTTCTCTTTATTTTGAGGTGACTCACTATCCTTATAAGGACTACTTGCCTTTTGCTGCATTAGTTGGAAAAAGCACTTGCAGCTGTGTAGACCCACTGTTTTTATATGTTCTCCAGCTATATATGAGTAATGCTAGGTCCTTCTTTTGGTGATTCATCCCTGGCTGATGTATTTTGTCAGGAGTCCTTGTAATAGCAATACTCTGATTACATTCGGAAATCCAAACATTGCTGTGAATTGTGCTTTTATGTGTTCAAGTTCAACTACAGTATAAGGTAATCATATCTATCTGGATGATAAGCAAATAATACCATCCTATACAGCTGGCATGGCGCATCTCAGTGATGCTTGTGAAATACCTGATCATTAGCAAGTTCATGTTTAAAAGCTCCTGTGGCTAAAAACCTGAGAATGGACAGAACTTGCAAAGGATCAGGTAAAGCACAATTCCACAAAGGGTGCCTTTGTAAAGCTGGCACCAGTTCAGCACACAGCTCTAAGAAGATAGCTCTTGGAAATCAAAATCGACTTAGAAGCCAGTCATCTGTAAATAAGAATATAAAATTCTTCTATTTGCAATGTCTTCTAACAACACTAAAGCAGTTATGGTAGTTGGAATAGTTTGGCTATTCCGTGCACCATTACATGGTTATAAAATGAGTACAATCAAGTGAATTATATTTGTAAATGATATGCAATTAATTTTGGGACATTTGATAAAACCCTCATCATAGATATGAATGTAAAAAAGAAAAGCAGACTACAGAAACAGAACTACTGCTTTGATACTAGGTGCCGCCAATTTGCAAAACCGAGCAGAAAAGTGTGTACGTAAGGGGGGGCCCTGCCATAAAAATGTGTATGGCTTTACATCAAGTTTAGTTTTTATACATTTCGAAGTGAGCATGGAAATGGGCGTACACAACATTTTTGTGTGTGTACACTGTTTATACATGAGGCCCAGGTGTGAGATAAGACCAGCACAGGAGAAGAGCTCTCTGTCTTCTCTTTCCATAGATCTGTCCCTGGATTTGTACTTATAAAATATTTTAGTTGCAGAATCTACAGCTTAGTTCTTTTATTGCTACTCTTGTATGTGTTTTCTCTCATTTGTAGTTTGTAAATTGCTCTGCATTAAAATATCAGCTGCTACAAATAATGAAACATATGCACAGATCTTTCTCTTTAAAAATCTGCTTCAGACTACATTACCCAAAAGAGTTAACTGACAAAATGCATACTCAGCAAATTGCAAATTGCTGGAATGTGCACTTACTGATAGTCTAAAGATTGTGCGTGATTAGTCCTTGTTCACACGCAGACAAGTTATCCTTGCACTGCACCATTAAGTTGACATTGAGAGTCTCATGTTTACCATTTTATGTAGACAGTCATGCATAAACAGCATGAGACTGCTTTATGTTGAAATTCCTTTTAATTTTCAGATACAAGTGGCTGAACAAGGCATATTGTTATCTTAATTTCAATCAGATCACAGATGTTGCATTTGCCTTGTTTTTGATTTCAGAAAGATGAAAAACAGTTGAACTACAGTACATACTACTGAGAAACATAACAGTAAATAATGATAAAGGTATGAAAGTGGCAGGATATTTTTAGAACTGTGGCAGATTTCAGAAAACATTATGCTCTAACTTAAACAAAAAATAGTTGCTGTCACTGCATGAACATTTTTGCTGTTGAAGTAGTTACATAAATATCCAACGTTAAGGAGCATTCAGTGTATCATTTGCCTACCCCAAATAATGCCAAGGATATTTGCTTTTATTTTAACTAATCAACAACACTGAGAGATAAACACAAGGAGTGTGTAAAGCCCACCTGAAGTGAAACTGGCTTTTAAACTCAACAGTGGGTTTAGTTTCAGGCTGAGAAACACTCTCTTGAGGTTCTGGGGTCTTTCCCCAACATTTTACTTAGAATGCTCTAGGTTAGTGGTCTTTAAGTTCAGTCCTTGTGGGGAGGAACTGAGGCTACAGGTTTTCATCCCAACCAAGTTTTTATTCTGTTAATTTTATTCTTATTTTAATTAAGCAAGTTATTTCCCTTTTTCTATTTTATTTCTCTATAAATCAGGAAATTACAAGCTAGATAGGCTTCATTTTGACTTAAAGGGGTAAAAGTTTATGTTTGCAAGAATTAATGCCTTTTGTTTTTTAATACTTTATTCTTTTGAATGTCCTGATCATCTAGGCCATT
Organism: Polypterus bichir lapradei; assembly: GCA_026402145.1. NCBI lineage: Eukaryota > Metazoa > Chordata > Cladistia > Polypteriformes > Polypteridae > Polypterus > Polypterus bichir. The sequence goes on from JANRMT010062804.1 coordinate 25,002,963, forward strand.
ATTTACTAATATTTACACAAGTGGGTAACAGTGAAATAGGTGCACTTTAGCATCCATTATTGTTTGCACTGATGCTTGCTTGCTCTGCTCGTCATTGTCAGTATTTGGATACAATTATGAGTGCAAACTCCACTGAAAAAAACCCAAGTAAAAAGAAATTGACTATCAAGAGTTTACGTAAAAACAGACAAACTAGAGAAGCCACTGCTGTAGGTATTTTTGGATCCATGAGTCTTAGTTCCTAGTTAAAGGGCCCGGCACTACTTTTAGCTGTCCGGTGGGCTTCCCACTGTAACATGGCGTGGGAGTTCAAATATTTACCTCTGTACCACCATGCTGACCTGGGAGATTTCTTCCATTATTCCATCAATACACATTTTTCATCTTGATTCTTTGTTTAGAAGGAGCAATTGCTTCTAGGATATTCTGCCAACAAATAAGTTATACCACTGGTTTCATCCTTCATTCTGCACCTTCATAACTATTTGTGTTGTCAGTTCTGGTGCACAAGTCCCACTATTTCTTACAACCCCGCTGGGCTCTGCTACCATCCTGTCCTGTTTTTGCTTCTTTTCATATGAAAGGTCTCATTGTCCTCTACAACTAGTTAATTTAATAGCTTTCTTCATGACATCCAACATGCAGCGCACAAGTGATAACTTTGATACACTAATTCAAATACAGCACATATTTAACATGCTGCCTTCCTGTCACATAGCTAAAGACAATACATGTGCAATAAAGATGGTGCAGTGGTTAGTTTGCATGATGCTACAGCCTTATGAATCCAATTTGTATTCCATGCTCACATTCACTGTGTGAAATTTGCCCGAGTGTCGATCTGTTATTGACTGGTAGCCTGTCCAGAGCTAATTTCTGCCTTGCACCCTATGCTGTTGGTCTAGTTTATGTCCTTCAATTCTAAATATGATGAAGTAGGGTTGAGAAAATTTTAATGGAATTGTGAAGACATGGACATACTCATCATGCACCTGGTGACTACTGCACTTCAGCACTAAAGTCTGGAGTTTTTGTTACTTAAGTTATGTACGATTACACAATTCTGCACACTGAAACAGGTCTGTAATGTAAAACGAGTTAAAGCTGTGACCCTTGGCAGTCCTTCAATTTTAGCACATTTGAAGAATTATGCAGTGTTTTCATCCTACTTCTGTAGTACTATTTATTTATTTTTTGAATGTTATTAAATTATTTACTGTCAATATGTCTGATTATACTTTTGTTACAAGTTTTTACAACTATTTTTGTGTTTACTTCAGTACCAGCTTAGACTCAGGCCAGATTAGTGGGTTTTAATAAATATACTGTAAATATATTTTCTTCTGATGAATTTATCATTTTTAAGTGTCTAATGTCAGTTATATTGTGCTCTCTTTCATGCAATGGTGATAACATATTTTCTGTTTTTCAAATATATTTTAAAAAGCATTACAGATCATATGAATTCACTACTTTTTTCCATTTCATACTCATCTAATAAGTTTCAAAAACATGTACATTGAGAGGTAAAAGATATTTTTCCACAAATTACAATTACTTGATTATGAGTCTTTGTCCAGGAGGCACCACTTTTGTAATTAAAGTTTCATTTCAACAACAAATTTTGACTTTTTTCTGCACTCACTGTTTAATTTTAGAGGGACTTTAATGTATTTTCCTTACTCATAGCTTCATGGTTGAAAAGTTTTTTTTCTTTTTTTTTTTTAAACTTTATAAATGCCATAAAGAACAATGTTTTATTTGGCCGGGCGGCCATAATGGAAGGACAATATGAATGGAGGTATATGCAAGCTAGGATGATGTCTAATTCTAATCCCGGTCAGAAACAAAGACTAATGGATGGGTGGGGGAGTTTGTCTACCAAAGACAATATATACCACAGCAGGGTAGGGGGCAGTACTACCCTGGCATGGTCCCAGATTAGACACCAGCAGGGCTGTGTGGTACCTGTAGATATGTAGGCAGCCCCAATATAAACAAAGCTGCCTCACTTTGATCAGGAAGTCAGAATCAGGAGGCAGTGGGTGACACTTAACAGGAGGAGCAGAAGATGAGAAAGAGCATTCACCTGTTGTGTAATTGTGATTGTGCACACTTGGTGAGGTATTTTGGTGTAATAAAATGCTTTATTTGAACCAGGGACTGAGCTAGGTGATATTGTGTCTGAGGTTTGGAGCTCAGTGGTGCCTCCTTGTGGTTACAACTTGTATTTCTTCAAATTGAACTTATCCAATTCCTGCCTGTCACCACTGAACAGAACAAAGAGAAGTCAATTTTTCCTGTCATGTAAACCCCACCTGCTATTTTCAAACTAGCTTATAGCCAATTATATGATGTATAGTGTGCATGTGATTAAGATTCAAGTGACTGTCGTTCTTATGACTGTTGCCCAATCTAACATTCTCTATGGTGAGCCTATCCTGGAAGTACAGAGCTCAAGGCAGGAAACAGGTCGAGACAGAGTGGTCAGTCCATTGCTGGACCCACTCATGCACATACCCAAGGCCATCTTAACAGCTTTAAAGGCCCCCAGGCAAAGCAGTGTCCTGGGGCCCCAACCAACACAACCATTCACAGGAATAAAAATGTAAATGGTTGATAACATTAAACATGTATTTATTGTATTGATACTTCCAACAAAATCAGTGTTTAAACCTTAAAAAACATGCTGTACAACAAAGATTAATCAACACAAGCATTTGAACAATATAACACGAGCCTTGAAAAATTCAAAGTTTTCAACATATAAATGATACTCAATTGGTAATCTATACAGGCAGAGATGGCACAGTATGAAATTACTATGAATTATTTATTATTAATCAAGTGTTCAGCACAAACATTTGTAACATTTTTTTGCAGAGAATTGAGTTGATGTGACATTAACATATACGCTTTTACATTATGTAGTGTATGAGATCCGTACACATACTGTACATGCACGTGAGGTTGCAGAGATGACCGTGATACTAAATCAGAGGCGAATGCCAATGTCTAACACAATAACAAATATTTATAGTTTAGTATTGTATAGTATTTATTTATTGACAGCAAGTCACAATATACATAGATTAGCATGGGGCCCCTATGGTCGTGGGCTTGCCCATGCGTTAAGATGGCCCTGCACCATCCTCACTCTCACAAAGATCCAATATGGAATTTTTTCTTTGGATTTAAGTGAGGAAAATCCTTATAGACATAGGGAGAACATGCATAATTCCCTTGGTTGTGACTGTGTGAGGAGTTCTAACCCAGCACATTCTATCTGCTATCCACTGTGCCACCATTCCACTCACTATAGAAAGATATCTGCTAACACAAAATTTAGTATTGAGAATTATTCTGCCTGGGAAATCATTACTATTAAATACACTATAACTATTAGCAAAGTGCATTCTTATAAGAAGTGTATATTGGAATTTATTTGCAATATTCATTGTGCATAGTTGCTGTGTTTTTCTCAATGTCAGCTTTTGGTATCACTTTAACTCCTCATATTTTAAAAACAAAACAGGATGGTGACAATTGAATGACCAATGGTAGACACGGCTTTAAACCATCATAAATTACACCAAGTAGTATAGTATATTTTAGGATGACCAGAAGGGGGCTGATCTGCCAGTTAGCTTTGGTAAAATCAATTTTGATATTACATTTTCTAAAAAAATCCAATTTTCATGCATTTATTTTTTCTGTAAAGCATAAAATATCAGAAATTCAAAATTTTATTGTGTCTGGGACTATGACGTTAAACTGCATCCAGCCCTATAAGTTGTCGTCCACTTGCAGGGAAAACTTGGGATTTGGTGGCAGAATTGGCACTCCAGCCACTGTGAAAACTTCATGCAGCTCCAAAATGGCAGACAGGACTCCTTTCTACTTTCCACAGGAGTAGCTCTGCTGCAGCCACCCATGGGAAGGATGCTCGCATTATGATGGGGATGGGATACAGCCCTTGTGAGCCTCATTCCCAGAAGAGCCAAAACTGCTGGAGAACCAATGGGGTCAGGCCTGTTGAGGATCTGAACTGGTGTGGTGCTGAGGCATTGTCCAATGCATGGTAACACTCAGTCCTAATTTGAGGTGGCCGATCCGGGTAGGTGCTTGGAATGTCTTATCTCTCCTGCATGATGATCATCTTCCTCTGCTGTCAGAAGCATCTCAGTGGCAGCACCCTCTGAGGTGTACAGACCTGGGGTCCCCATGATTCAGGCGACCATATTGAAAGTGGCTCAGAATTCCTTGACTTTACAAAAAGTCAGGGGCTGTGGATCGCTGGATCCTGGCTCTTGGCTCCAGTGCCATGAGCCACATCATTGGACTTGGTACTCCAATACTGGTGTTACAGTGGTAGTGCAGTGAAGGTGATCAATCACATCCTTAAGGGGCAGATGCTGAAGGCTACTACAAAACTACAGGGTCTACAGAAGTGCCCAGTTTGTGAATTCTGACCATAGACTTGTTTTTGCTACTCTGGAGATCAAACTTGGTTCCAGTAGGCTAATATCTACTAGAAGAATGAGGCTGGACCTGGCCAGACTCCAAGATTAGGCTGTTTCTACTGAGTTTGTGTGAGAAACTTGCATACTTGGGTGCGATTTCTGATCCTAATGTGATGTGGGAGACCTTCTGTGACAAGACCCTGAAGGTTGCCAAGTGTTCTGTTTGGGTTCCCAGAAGGAGGTGTTTCATCTCACAGGGCACCCTGGATATCATCGAAAGGAGTCACAGCACATGGCTTGATGGCAACTCCAGTCTGAATTGGGAACTGAGAATAACAGTTGTGAGGTCTCTGAGGGCAGATAAGGAGGCATTTGTTAGAGGGATGTGTGAGCAAGTGACATACCATCTATAGTCTAATGACCCAGGTCCTGCTTACAGAAGAATCAAAGTGTTACGCATATCCGAATCTGTTCCTCTGAGAGTTGCAGTCAGGGTGGGTGATGGAACGATCCTTACAGATGACACTGCAGTTGTGATCTGCAGAGCTAGCTACTTTGAGCAGCTTTTTAATGCTGATCCTTTGGCTAGGACGTTGGACATCTCTGGGTGTACGATTCTTGAGGCTGATCCTTCAATTTGCTGTGAACCACCAAATCTCAATGAGATTGCAAAGGTTGTGAACCAGCTGAGGCTAGGGAAGGCTGCAGGTATCTGTGATATCCGGGGTTAACTCCTCCAGGCTGGTGGTAAGGCTGTCCTCCTGCCATTGAAAGCATTCTTTGTTTCTATTTGGGAGACGGGCTTCATCCCAACTGACTAGAAAATGGGACTTGTCATCCCTATGTGGAAAGAGAAGGATGAACACCTGGATTGTAGCAACTACCGGAGATAGTACTGCTTTTGGTGCCAGGTAAAGTCCTTTTTAGGGACATCCTCAATAAGATCTGTGATCACTAGCTTACCTAGCAGCGACCGGAGCAGTCAGGTTTTATATCTAAGAAGTCTACCATTGACTGCATCCTGGTACTGAGGGTTATCATCAAGTACAAACACGAAATTTGGCAGAGTTTCTTTGCAGCCTTCATCAATTTTCATAAAGTGTTTGATTCAGTTGATTGAGCTGCCCTGTTGGACATCCTGAGACTTTGTGGGATCCCCCCAGAGTTGCTGGATGTCATAGTCAGCCTGTACACTGGTCCTGTGAGTGCTGTGCAGATTGTAGGCAGAACCTCTGCATTTTTCCCATTTGATTCTGGGTGTGTTTTTGCTCCTGTTCTGTTCAATGCTTGCATGGACTGGGTGTTGTGCAGGGTTGTAGGGCATCTGTTGGTGAAAAAAGATTCACTGATCTTGACTTTGCCGACAATGCTGTGATCTTTGCAGAGTCAGTGGAGTCTCTGATCCGGACTCTCAAGAGATATAGTGCCTTTCACATCCTATCTATTATATAGTGCCTTTCATTTCCATCTATCTGGTCATTCCATATGTTCTCGTGGTCCTCAGCACAGTGTTAGTGCACAACTTGACCTATCCAGTACCTGACCCATAGGACAAAGGTCTAAAATACTGTATATTACAAACTTTCCATCATGTTGCCCAATCTGATGCCAGCTTTCCATTTCTACTGTGCTCCAAAATTTCAGTCCATGAAATCCACATTCCCCCTTTTATACTCATAACTTGCCCTATAGATGTGGAAAGGAAAAAGTGCACCTGCCACCCAAATGTTATACTACACCTGTCTCTAAATTGCCCAATCCTCTGCCAAATTGCCCAGCTCCCCATTTTACCAAATTCCACACCATAATGTGCATACCCCGGTCTCTGTAATCTTCCAATAATGTGCATGTCTGTCTGTTCTATAACACTTCCATAGCGTAAATCCAAATCTTATTCTGCCTCTGCTAATAGAGTTTCCTTGGCCATTTCCGCTGTATTACATAAATCCACAAGTCTTGCATTCCAGCTTATCATTTACCATTCTCACAGTCATCCCCATCCTAATTTTATTCTACATTTGCTGCCAGACTGCCCAGTCCTTTGCAAGTTTTCCAGGCTTACTTCACCGGGGCACAAATTTACATAGTAAGATCCATAGACCCCCACACACATCTTAAGACATAACTTGCTTCTCAACCTGTCTTGTACTACACTCACAGGACAACCTAAATCTTATTCTGCCTTTATGAGCAGGATACCTATATTTACTTCAACACAAATTTTGCCCTTCTTTCCAACAGAGTTGAAAATTTCTCTGTTATTTTCTGATTAAATTGAGTAATTTCACTTAGTCTGCCAAAACAATTTAGCTTCATGCTATTGTATAGATTGGTGTTTCCCAACTTTTTTTATTTGATGGCACAATTTTTTTAACCAAAACATCCTAAGGCACACCACTATTTTACTAACATCTCATACACTTGCTCAACTGTCTGAAGGATGAGAAGTAAGAAAGCAGCTCCAACATCAGTGTTTGCAGACACAGCACTTAGTGACCACTTTGCTAGCATCTCTCAGTTGCTTCGTCCCTTTGACCACCCCTCTCTTCCTCAGAGGCAACTTGTTTACCGACTATCCACTTGTCCTGAGAGACTTGCTGATGACCACACACCCAGGCAGATAGGCTCTAGTATCGTGGAGACGCATTTGCAATATAGTAATTACGGAGCTGCTTTTATGCTAGCTTATCCAAGTAGTCCTGTCCTCCTCAGACAGAGATTCACTATACTATTATTTTCATGGCCTATCTGGGTAGCTCTGAAGGCGCACCACTGTGCCACAGTACACTGGTTGAAAAACGCTGGTCTATATGAATGCCACTTGAATTTTTCATAAAGATGTTTTACATCTCATCCCCCCATCGTTATCCATGTGTAATCTTGTCCTCACTCACTTGCCTGCTTCTGAATTCCTAAGTCAGGTCAGTTAGGTACAAGCTCCTTTATCTTCTTTTTTTTCAAGTGAATGATTTAAGAAGGGGTGTTTCATTAAAGAAATAACCAAATTTTATTTGATTTCTGAAATTACGATACTGGCGGGTGTCAACTGTGAGCCATGAATGTGAACATGAAATAGTTCATCAGTGATTGCCCAATCACATTAGATTAAAAAACTTAAAACAGTACTAATTTGCTGCCAATAAATGTGGTAGTGTCCAGGGCGCACAGAGCTGTGTCCTCAGAAGAATATGAAAGCAACCAATTAAAGCACAGCCTCAGGTCACCTGCTTGCCAAAAGATGAAGGACTTACATACGTGTTCATTTCACCGGCATCCTTCACTCTGGAAATGTAGGTATTAACACAAAAATTAAACAAATCAAACAAAGTCGGAACTATTTTTTAATGAATGTTGACATGTGCTGACACCAAGCACTTTGTGCAAATAAACAAATTTATTTCATAATTATTTCACATTACCTAACTAATTTAAGTAGAGTTTATATATATATTTTTATATATACTTTTTTATTTTTTTTTATTAATTTAAGAGATAATTATAATTTTATACATCACATTCATTCACCACTCCATTGTTTTCTAAATACACAGGAACTTGGGAGTCTTTGCAGACAATTTTCAAGCTTTTTGATGATTTCATGGACTGATCCTTAGATTCTCCATTAAATGAACTTTGATTCACAGGAGGCTTTGTTATTTCCATCTCTTCTATGCAATTCTTGTCTGAGTCAGATTCAGTAATTTCATCATTAAAGGCTTGGTGCAGTTTCCTTGTTCCATACGTTTTGGATTTTTCAACTCTGAATGGAAACAAAAAGCAGTAAACAATTACAAAGATATCAGTAAGGACACAGATAAGTAAAGAATAACAACATAAATGTGCTTTTATTCCTACCTTAGATACCACTTGCTCTCTAATCCATATTGTTTTCCACAGATCCCAAACCTTGTCCACATCCATCGAGGCAGCCGTCGTTCCAGCATTAGTATAGTTGCTACTACCTATGAAAAATATTAAATAATTAATTATAACTGACTAAATGTGTTTGGTAATAATCTAATTGAGCTAACAAATGGTCAAAATAAACATGCTAGAATGAAGAATATGTAAAGAAAAAATCATAGTCACAAAGCTGAATACAGTACAGTAATCCCTCCTCGATCGCGGGGGTTGCGTTCCAAACCCCCCCGCGATAGGTGAAAATTCACGAAGTAGAAACCATATGTTTGTATGGTTATTTTTATATATTTTAAG
>JANRMT010062804.1:25021640-25035810 GCA_026402145.1 Polypterus bichir lapradei
GTTATTTTCAAAATGTTTCCTTTTCTTTTTCATTGCTTCTTTAACACACTACTTCTCCGCTGCGAAGCGCAGGTATTTTGCTAGTGTGCTATATAAATAAATTGACATTGACATCTCCAGAGTAACACTTAAGGATCTGCTGCCCTCTCTTGCTCTGCCTAATGGCAGCATTCCCTATCCATGCAAACATTAAACAAGAAGAGCGTACATGGGAGGACAGCAAGAAGGAAGCCACTACTCTACAATAGGAACACTGCTGCCCATTTACATTTTGTTACATACCTCCTGACCAAGGAGATTACTAAAAGAAGTTATGTTGATGGAGAAGCCAAATATTTTTTTTTGGGTAAAATGTTATATTTGACAAAAGACAAATGCTACATTTCAACATAAGAACCTGATGCCAACCATGTAATATGGTGGTGGTAGTATCAAGGTTTTGGCCTGTCCTGCTATGAATGGTTTGAGATAGCTTGACATCATTGATGGAACTATTATTTCTAGATTGTACCAGCAAATTAAATGGGAGAATGTCAATGTATCCGCTTGCATACTGGACCTCAACAGAAAGTGGTTCTTGCAGTGAGACAATAACTCTTGTAGATGCCACAGGGGCTGGACGGGCATCCAGGCCAGAAGATGGGATAGTTCCTTACCCGGATGGGAGGCTCCTAACAGGCAGATAAGCATTCCAGTTGGGAAGGAGAAAGGGATCAGACCCAGAAGGAAGGACCAGAAGAGATGGACGGACAGCCCACTGAAAAGGTAAGATGTTGCCGAGGACTTTTTTCTCCTCCAGCACACTAGATGGCAGCAGCCCTAGATATCCGTGCCCAGTGGGAAGCCAATAGGGCATGCCAGGAAATGCAGTCCGGCAGGGCAGCCCTGCTGGGGTCACTAGGTGCCATGAGAGAGGGCGCTGCAGTAAGACAAACTCTCTGCTATAATGGACTTCCATGTGACCTGGAAGTGCTTCCATCAGGTAATCACACTGGTACAGGAAGTACTCCCAGGTTTGTAATAAAAGAAAAGTTGGAGCTGGGAGGTAGAGAGGCAAAACTTGATTAGAGGAGGGCAGTGCAGTGGTGAGAGAATTAAAGATAGAGAGAAAACTTGTGTTTTTGTGCTTGTGATACTTAAAGGAGGTGAATTGAATAAACCTTCCATTATTTGAACATGGGACTCTTTGTGTGTCCGTGTTTGGAGGTATGTTCTGGCCGTTTGGATGGCAGAAAACCTGTTTAAAAATTTTACTGTGAAGTGGACAACCCCACACAATTTTTTTTACATGTTTTACTGTGTTTTTTTTTCTTTTATTTTCATTCTGTGGCCATTGTACTGTGAATGAGGAGAAAATCCGGAAAGAAGAACGTTAAAATTCACAAGCCCCAGACAATGGATGAGGCCAAGAATCTGTGGACATACCTGGTGGGAAGTGAGGAGGACTGGGTGGCAATAAAACCCACTGAAACTCATCCATTACAATACAGGGTTAAAGTCAGGGGAGTGACGTGAAAGGACAGCCTCTGCAATGTTATCGAGGGACGATTGAGTCCAGAGGTATGTGCCACTAAAGAATCTGAGTCATCGGGAAAATATTTTAGTTATTTTTCAGACTCCTGTCCCTTCAACACGGAAAGTGCAACAGTTAACTTGCCCTACATATCACCTGGGCAAGATGGTGATGACAGACAGTCCAACCGATCTAGCCACGTGAATCTGGGGATCCTATTTGATGAGAGCAGTCACATGGATCATCCCGGGGCAAGCTGGGAAAACAAACATGGTGACTACTGGAGTGATAAGTCATCAGAATGTAACAAATGTCCAGCTACCCAGCAAAGAAGGAAAACACAGGTGAGTTCCCCTTTAATTCTTCCTAGGGGCGATTGGAGGGAACAGGATGAGTGTACCGATCCCGGTAACAAAATTTTATCACCGAGGCTAATCAGTCCTGTCTGCGATTGTCCGGTGTAGTGACCCTGGCTGAATGATGGTCAACTCTCAGACTGATGGTTTATGAATGTTTATTACCGTTTCCGTGACCTTGTTTCATAAACACTCCGTAAGAGCTATAAAGGCAAAGTACAAAATAAAAAGCATGTAAATAACTTAACAAACATTCATAACTTCTGTTTTACATATAACACAGAGAAATTAATATCTTGGTCACTTTTCAGCGAGGTGCTTGCTTGTTAATCCCATATGTCACCATTTTCCTTTCCTATTCCCCGCAAAAACTGCACAATTATGTAAACCAAAGACACCCAATAACTTATCAAAATAAAACTCACTGAAACACTGTGATTCAAGCCCTGCTGAAGCATCATGTGTTCATTATATCCGGAGCCACCTCTCTGAGAGATTCCACCGCTTATACTGACGGAGCCTCAACCAGAAGTGACCATCATATCTGACGGAAAAACACGAAGCCTTCGCCAACAACCCATGGAAAAGCCAGAGGAGCCAATCGATCTGCATAGGCTTGAGAACTTGGTAAAGCCGTTGTTAACTCTGTAATATGTCCTGGACAATATAGTGATTGCTGTCAGGGAGGTCAAGAAACTGGCAGAGGACCCAATAAAAGCCGTACACCATTATCTTCAGCAGAGGGTCACAGCAATAATAAATAAAGTTGATTTGGCTATACAGGTAAGTGAGCACTGTATAGTATATAATAAGGGAGTGCAGTGTGAATCAGTCACTGAGCCAGATGATGGGAATTCAGTAACACTCTAACAAATAATATATGTAAGGGGAAGAGATTGACGGGCAGCCCACTGAAAAGGAAATATGTCGCTGGGGGCTTTTATCTCCCCCAGCACACTAGATGGCAGCAACCCTGGATATCCATGCCCAGTGGGAAGCCAGTAGGGCATGTCAGGAAATGTTGTCCAGCAGGGCATCCCTGCTGGGGTCAATGGGTGCCGCGAGAGGGTGCTGCAGGGAGATAAGCTCCCTGTTATAATGGACTCCAATGTCACCCGGAAGTGCTTCCATCGGGTAAGAGAATAAAGGATAGAGAGAAAACTTGTGTTTTTGTGCTTGTGATAATTATTGGAGGTGAACTGAATAAACCTTCCATTATTTGAACCTGGGACTCTTTGTGTGTTCATGTTTTGGAGGTTAGAGTTCACTGATGCCCCGGTATCCTTCACACCCTAAACATGCATGTTACTCTATCACAGAATAGTTAAAGAAGGAGACAGCATTTTTGAAATGGCTAAATAATAATAATAATAATTCTTTTTTAATAATTTGTGGGACTGATCAATAAGTATTCAAGTCATCAAGTCATTGCTGCTCAATTAGGTCTCGCCACTTACTGAAAGCATAGATTAACATACTTTTTCCTGCAAAGACATTTAATGATGCATCACTTTGAACTATAAATTAATTAAAAAGTATAATATTTTTGTACTACTTGTTTTTTTTTTCTCTTTATCTATTTTTATGACTTAAATGGAGGTCTGATCACATTTTTATACCAGCTTATGCAAAGATTCAAAAGAACTCCTAATGAGTCCATAAACTTTATAGCATCACTGTAGTACAATGACATTTTTCCAAAAGGAAAAAAAGATATCCATCCATCCATCCATCCATTTTCCAACCCGCTGAATCCAAACACAGGGTCATGGGGGTATGCCGGAGCCAACCCCAGCCAACACAGGGCAGAAGGCAGGAATCAGATCCTGGGCAGGGTGCCAACCCACCGCAGCAAAAAAGATATTGTATATGATTCTTTGATACACATGAGAACATTTATTTTTCAGTATGAGTGGCTGTTGAGTTGTAATGAAATTAACCAATAAAGGGTGTAGAAGACCTACTGGGAACCATGGTAGTTGTTAATTTCTACTGTATATTATACAACTTTTAAAATAATTTTCAATAGTCAGCCACCAAAAATGGTTCAGTATAAATTCTTCTGTAGTGTACAGTGTCACACATGTACGAATGTGCCTGAATAAAGATAATTCCATGCCAGACCAGGGGAAGCGAGGTGCACTGACTTTCTCTCTCTCAATCCTCTGCCGACCGTTCACGGGAAATCCCACCACCTATGATGATGTCACTTCTGGTTCTGGCGCCTATGATGATGTCACTTCCAGTTTTGCCGCATATGATGACATCACTTCCGGTCCCAGGCTTTAAAGCTGCCATCTTTGCTACTATAAGTCAGTTCTGTCTTAGACTTTGTACCAGTTACAACTCTCAAACATTTACATGTTTGCAGTCAGGGCATATTACATGGGTGGCTGCCCCAAACCTTTTTGATGTCTCCTGTGTATTCTTATCACAAAGAATGAAGCTTTCAAGCCAAAACATCTGCTGTGGACTTATTCATTATGAACTGCAGTCCCTGGGGTTAGTTAGGTTAGATGCTTGGCTGAATTAATTGAAAAGTAAGGTTTAAATAGTAATAATGTAGCATAGAAGAAATTATTACACTTATTATGAAGTATAACAGGAACTGGATCTAGGTCATTTTGTCATCATAATGCAAAAAAAGCAGACAATCTGGTTTTCTCCCCAAGGCAATAGGAGACATTAAAAACAAAATGACTATAAACAGAGCCCAAGAGGCATGACAAGGGTTAAAATGTTTTGCAATCTTCAAATAAAACTCTGTATGTCTCACTGATATTGCAACCTGGATGATGGAATATCGTCTTCAGCTCAACCTGGCAAAGACACACCTTCTTTTAATCACAGCTCATCTTGTCTGTTCAGCAGCTAATCTCTGTACAGCTTGGTTCATTATCACTAACACCTTCCAAATTGGTATTCAACATTGGGGTGGTAATTGATGACCAGCTTTTCTTCAAGGATCATGTTACTATGGTTTCTCAGCCTTTCAGATTCACTCTGTACAATATCCATAAGATCAGAATGTATCTGACAGAATATTCAGCACAATGCCTGGTCCAGGCTCTGGTCTTGTTATGGCTGGATTACAGCAACAGTCTGCTGGCTGAAGTACTGACATGTGTCACCAAGCCACTGCACCTCAGCACCACACTGGACTAGTAAGAGGTTTTTTACAGTGGTCCTGCCACCAACCACAAGTTTTCCCTGTAAGTTGGAGGACCTGCCTGCAGATTGATGTATACCCAGGACAAAGTTATTGCAGGTTAAGGGCCTTGCTCAAGGGCCAAATGGAGTAGTCACTTCTACCATTTACAGGATTCAAACCAGCAAATCCAAGTGCCAGCACAGATCCCTAGCCTCAGAGCCAACACTCTGCCCTATATTAGTAAGCAGCTGAAATGTAGGTAAGTGGCTCCAATACCTGTCTCCTGCAAGTAAACAAAAAATATAACAGACCAACTGGACACCAAAAAAAAGTGCATGAGTAGAAGCCCAAAATGACACACTAAACCAAAAAGCCAGTAAAGAGCCATTAGTGGTAAAAAAAAGTCCTTAATTTCAATTTAGCTTTTTTTGTGACTGGATCCTATTTATATGATAGCCACACATTACTAAACATGCTTGCAGCTGCATGTGAAGGTGAATGTGAAGGTGAATACGATGAAGGAAAGGACAGCAATGTGCACAGAGGAAATGGTCACTTGCACTTGAAGAACAGCCATACAAACTACATAATTATTCAAACACTGGACAAAAGTAAAAGTAAAGGTAAGCATAATAAGGACAGATAGTGAAACCAACTCAGACAATCACATTGCAAGTAGCAGTAATTGAAGGTGCAATTTGAAGATAGTTATAGCATTAAGATATTTTTCTGAAGTGACAATGAATCCAGGTAAAGGACAGATTTCTCAGCAAAATTATTCATACATTATGTGGGAGATGAAGTATAATGGAACTAAATATAGTTTTACATACATCTGAAACTTACAATTACTCCTAATAAGAAGGATTGTGGAGAGATACTGTATTCATAACTTTTACTTATTATGTTAATACAAAAAAGAAATTAAGAAGATAATAGGAGTTTGGCTTATATGACACGCTTCATGGAGTAAAAAAACAGAGTAGGTTATTCTTGAGTTATACAACAGACTTACGAGGCTAGATGCTTAGTACTTTATAAAACATTAGCATCCATATCCAAAAGAAATAAAGTACTAAAAAAATCCACAGAACAGCTGCTAGACTGGACTGCAGAATATTAAAAACTAAGGAAAGATTTAACAGGTCTTGTTCAAAAAGTGGACGCCATCTTGTTCAAAAAGCAGACGCTTTTTGTTTACTTTACTTTTGTTGTTTACTTTAGTATCTCATTATTTGACTTTTGCTCTTAACCAGATTTTAATTATCTGTAGTGTATTTTAAAAGTATTTGTGTACTAGTACTAAAATATAGAGAATTCCAACAAAAAACAAATGGCGTCCAGTTTTAAAACAAGACCCGATTTAACAAGCTGAATCTTTTCAGTTAATGAAAATGCAGATTAAGAGCTGATACTAGAGTGAACTGTACTAGAGCTGATGCCAGCAATTACTTTAAAATTAATTATTCACCAAAAACATGGGCATATATAAAAGTTGGTTAGGTATGTTGAAATATTTGTCTACACAAAATGAGCCATATATACATGGAATAAGTTACCAAGTATTGGTATTTTGGGGACCTTAAAATGTTAATTTGATTATATATTGTATACATTTGATGCAGAGGGTTTGAAGTTCTAGGTTGTTTTTTAATTACTTAATATGTATAGTATACCCACTTAAAATTTAGATTAACCTTCCAATTGTTGCTGTCTCTGGAGGGCCGTAGTGGCTGCAGGTTTTCATTCTAACCATTTTCTTACTCAAGGAGCAGTTTTCACTGCTATTTAACTTCTTATCCCTTCATTTTAATAGCCCTGTTTTTAAGGATTCAATGTCCTGAATTGGTTTGTTTCTTCATTAAATGGCAGCCAAACAGAACTGAGATGTGAAATGATCCAACCGATGACCAGCTAAATTGGAATGTCAAACTCCAGCCAATTTCACTCCAACCAGTTTCTTAATGAGAAGTCAATTCTTGCTGTTAATTAAACTCGCTATTTAATTCCATGGCTCATTGCTGCTCTCATTCTGTCACAGCAGACATTTCCAAAACTGTTGATTTTCTGTTTTTCCTGAGAACATCCTCAAAATGTTTTGGTGACCTGAAAGATCAACCTTACTGAGAAATTAACCTTTTTTTATTTTCAGATCTTGTGTGACAGGCACAGGTTAGCTGGTCATGTGGCAGCTTATTTTGTATCTCATTATTGTTTGGCTCCTCATTAAGGAAAAAGAAACAACTATGGGGCCTGAGTCAAGTTAATTAAAATTAAGGCAAAAGAAGTTAATTAGCAGCAAATATTGGTTATTAATTAAGAATGTGGTCAGAATGAAAACCTGCAGCCACTGTGGCTCTCCAGGACTGGAGTTTGACACTTGTGTTTTTAAGGATTCAGTCCTCTGAATTTATTAGTTTCTTCATTAAATGGCAGCCAAATAGAAATGAGCCAACAGACAACCAGCTAAATTGGAATGTCAAACTCCAGCCAGTTTCACGCCAACCAGTTTCTTAACGAGAAACAAACTCTTGCTGTTAATTAAAGCCGTTATTGAATATCATGACTTGTTGCTGTTCTCGCTCTGACCACCGTCAAGATGTTTTGGTAACTTGAACAGACCATCATAACCGAGACCTTCAACTTTCTTTATTTTCAGGTTAGTGGGTCATGTGGCGGCTTGTTTTGTGTCTCACTATTGTTTGGCTGCTCATTAAGGAAAAAGGAATAACTAAGGGGCCTGAGTCACGTCAATTAAGAATAAGGCAAAACAAGTTAATCAGCAGCAAAAACAGCTCACTAATTAAGAAGATGGTTAGAATGAAAACGTGCTGCAGCCACTGCGTCCCACCAGGACCAGAGTTGGACACCCCTATATTGACCCCTCAAGATCCTTGCATTTTGCCATTTTCACTAATGTTACACATCAGTAATTATATGAATTTACTAAATTATCAGCTCACCCAGATACACTTACAAGTGAAAAAAGTGCACCCAGCTATTAATTAACCTTCAAGCAGATATAAAGAACACCCTGCCCGGGATTTGTTTCCTGCCTTGAGCCCTGTGTTGGCTGGGATTGGCTCCAGCAGACCCCCGTGACCCTGTAGTTAGGATATAGCGGTTGGATAATGGATGGATGGATAGATAGATATAAAGAAATATACTGAAAACAAGGTATTATTTCTATCAAAACACTGGATATTTTTTAACTGTTGGAAAAATGATTGCTAAAATAAAAATCAACATCTTCAATTGTCAGGGAATTTTGATAACTCACTTGGGCTCTCCAAATCTCATCTCTCTCCTCTGCCACCCTTGTCTGTGTGTCCCCTAGCATGGCAATTAGCAGATTCATGATGAGGAGAAAGGCAAAGATGGTTAAAGCTGCATGGAGAACTTTCACTATGTTTGGAGTCCACACTGAATAATTTAGTGGAATATCCAGAAGTCCTAGAGACAACTCAAATTCTACAAAGAAAGTTGTGGGGAAGTCACCGAATTGTGGATCAGCAGAGGGATCCTGAGTCATGTAAGCCATCCATAGAGCTAAGGGAAAATAAAGGAAATAAATGTACATTGGAATATAAATGTACAGCATAAATCCTTATATGAACAAATAACAATAAGGAAGCCAAAATTACTTACTAACCTGCAGTGAAGCCAATCACAGTAAAGGTCATCAGCCAAATAAATCTCAACATATCACTAAACATAATCTGCCAGAAACAAAAGGACATGAATTAAATAATAAAAGAAAATTTTCAGTTTTTTTACTTAGCAAATGATAATGTTTACTGTTTGACAATGTTATTTTTAACTGAAGTTTGTGAGACTCAAGGACTATGTTTCTGATGCAGATGTGAGCAACACTGGAGTATTACAAGGAACAGTCCTGTCTCCTTTTCACTTCACTTTGTACATCTCTGACTATAAATATAATAGCAAGTCTTATCAATTGCAGGAATTCTCAGATGATCTTTCATTTATGGATAATATTGATAAAGGGGCATAAGAGAGAGTATAGGAGTTAGATGGAAAACTTTATTTCTTGGTGCAAAGACAATCATCTGCATCTTAATGTCAGCAAAACTAAGGAATTAGTTATTGACTTTCGATGTGCCAGAGTCATTATGTTCGGTAACTATTCAGGAAGTAGATGCAGAGGTGGTCATCTCTTACAAGTACTTGAAGGTCCACATTAATGACAGGTTGGACTGGTCTCAGAACAAAAAAGAACTTTATAAGAAAGGGCAGAACTGGCTCTTTTTCCTTAAGGGACTGCTTTTCTTTAATGTGGGATGTGACATCCTCTACATCTTCTTCAGCTCTGTGATGGCCAGTGAAATTTCCTGTGCTATGAAGTGCAGAGCTGGTAACATCACTTCAAGAGAGGCACATTGAATTAACAAGTTAACTAAAAGGGTAGCCTTAATTGTGGGATGCACTCTGAACCCCTAGGGGTAGTAGCGAAGGACAGAATTAAAACAAAACTGAATGTCATTATGAGCAATGCTACACATCATGACACTGAGTACTTTCAGCCAACGAATTATTTAGCAAAAGTGTGTGAAGAAATGTTACTGAGGCTTCTTTATACCAACGTCAATACATCTGCAGAACGTCTCACTGTAACAGAGACAGCCAAGTCAAAAGTTGTTTTTCTTTTTCATTTTTTTGCTTTTTAGACATTCTGGTATGCATTCAACAACAACAACAACAACATTTATTTATATAGCACATATTCATACAAACAGTAGCTCAAAGTGCTTTACATAATAAAGAATAGAAAAATAAAAAACACAATATGAAAACAAAATAAATCAGCATTAATTAACATCGAATAAGAGTAAGGTCCAATGGCCAGGGGGGACAGAAAAAACAAAATAAAAACTCCAGACGGCTGGAGAAAAAATAAAATAAAATCTGTAGGGATTCCAGACCATGAGACCGCCCAGTCCCCTCTGGGCATACCATGGTGTGTGTGAATATGTATCTATCTATCTATTTGCGTGTTTATTTATTTAAAGAGCTTCTGTAAAAAGCCACATTTCCCCAGGGCACAAATAAAGTTTTTTGTATCTATAAATAAATTTCTATCTAATATGACTGGTTCAATTATATTGTATATGCCTAGATGCCTAGAGGCATAGGTTATTACTTTTGCTTCTGAGGAAGAAGTGGAATGTAATGCCCTCAGCTGTATGTGGGTGATAGATCTCTGGACGTTGCAAAGCATATCTTGCATCTTTGAACCAGAAGTTTATGAATAGTCTGCCAGGCAGGTGATACATAATATTAGAGCATCTCTGTACACTATAGAGCAGATATTCCTGTCAAGAGGAAGTCAAACCTTCATATCACATAATAAGAGGACAAGTGAGAATCTGCTCATGTTAATGATTTAGATATATTGTATATTATAAGACATCATGCTACAGGGGTCAAGAAAGGTACCTGCTAGCACAGTACAGGGAGACAAATTATTGATTTGTCAGGAAAATAGTCAGAGGAATTACAAAATAAAGTATATTGGCAGTTTTACAAGCAGTTTGTTTTCCACATAGCATGCCTAAATGTCCACTATACACAAATACATTTATAAGGTGCAGAGACCATATT
Source organism: Polypterus bichir lapradei (assembly GCA_026402145.1). NCBI lineage: Eukaryota > Metazoa > Chordata > Cladistia > Polypteriformes > Polypteridae > Polypterus > Polypterus bichir. The sequence continues at coordinate 25,032,283 of JANRMT010062804.1, forward strand.
TTCTCATTGGCTGATCCTTTCTTAGTGTGTGATAGATTTTTATATTCATTGGTCCATTAGGGCAAATTCTTTGCTTTCAGTTTTTCTTTTAAGCTGTTTAGAACTGCACTAACCCAGGCAGACAATATTTGAAAAGTATAGGTTGACTTGTATAATGAAAGTTTATTAGATTTCACATAAAAGATTTGTAGAAAGTAGGGGAAGAGTAGCACAGTGGTAGTATTGCTACCTTGCAGTAAAGAGACTAGGGTTTGCGTGCTTGGTTTTCCCTGCATGGAGTTTGCATATTCTCCCTATGTCTGTGTGAATTTCCTCTGGGTGCTCTGGTTTCCTCCCACAGTTCAAAGACATGAAAGTTAAGTGGATTGACAATACTAAATTGGTCTTTGTGTGTGGTTGGGGTGTGTATGTGTGTTTGCCCTGCTATGGGCTGGCACTCTACCTAGGGTTTGTTCCTGCCTTGTACACTGTCCTGCCTGGGATAGACTCCAGCACACCCGGTGACCCTGTTCAGGACACAAGGAGTTAGAAAATGACTGACTTACTGATTTGTAGACTCATGCCAATTAATTTTTTTGAGTACATTAATTAATATAGCAAATATGTTTTCTTGTATTTTATATGACCCTACAACCCTGAAATAGATTAAACAGGTTTAAGAATGTTATGTTGTTTTAAGCAAAGAGTAAATGAATATATGTTGACAAAGATGGCAAAACATTACCTTAAAAATATCCAAACTGTTAGAAGTGCTATAAAAATAAATAGAGAATAATGGTGAACTATGGAAGAGAATTAAAGTGAGGAAAAAAATAAAAGTTCTTTAGAATTACAGAAATCTATAATTCAGATTACGGTAGAAATTTGAAGAAAGGCAAACAAGTTGAACAAAGAGAAAAAGGTTAAGTTATAAATATAATGACAGCTTAAGTAGTTTGTGCTTGATAAGTATTATAGAATGTTTAGTATTTTTATATTGCACTGTAAGTAAGTACAAATGATCGCTTGTCATTTTTGTATTTAATGGGATAATTATATGTTGTAGTTGCTAGTATAGCTTCCACACAAATCCTAAGAACTAGATTTCAATATTGGCATGGAGTTTGCATTACCTTGCCATACATACACAGGCTTTTTTCTACCACGTGTGTGGTGTGGTGAAAGCATTAAAGTGGTCTGTATGTATGTGTGTAAGTGGACTGATGTTACATCCAGGATTTGTTCCTGACTTGCACTCTGAGTTGTGAGGAGAGCTCCAGTTACCTTTTAATGATGTAATGGACTAAAATTGTTCACAAATTAGATGACTGTTTACATCAATTCATCAACTGAGACATGCCTAAATGCAATAATCTGGAGAAATAAACTTACCTTGTGAACCATTACAACATATGGGCCTAGCATTTCAAATCCACGAGCAAAAAAGAGTACATTACACCAGCCAAGCACCAGTGCATATGCCATAATTTCCATTTCTCCTTTTGAGTTTGTAATCCGCAGCATAAACAGGATCAGTAATAGACAAGAATACGTTATACTGCAGAATAAAAGAGATCACATGAAGAAATTTTAAATACAAATAATATGTGTGGCAAGAATTTTTAAAATATGGCTTAAAAGAGTTAATACCTGAAATGTTTTGTGATTCTGAATTATCCACTAATAATTTAACTAACACATTCCTAGACTGAAGAAGGAATTATAGATTTTAAAATGCAACTAACTTCAAAAATCTTTTTTTTTCATTCATCTCATTATTATAAATCATGCTATACTTGTTTAACAGATAGACATTCATCCATCCATTTTCTGACCCATGTCTGAAGTTCAAACAAAATTTTTACAGCGCTGTGTAATGTACACTAAAGATAACATTTGAAATTCATCAATGTAGGTAGTCAAAAAATATTTGATGCAGTGAGAATTATTTGCACCACTTAATCTATACTAATAAAAGGCAAAGCCCTCACTGACTGAATGACTGACTGATTCACTCACTCACTCACTCACTCATCACTAATTCTCCAACTTCTCGTGTAGGTAGAAGGCTGAAATTTGGCAGGCTCATTCCTTACAGCTTACTTACAAAAGTTGGGCAGGTTTCATTTCGAAATTCTACGCGTAATGGTCATAACTGGAACCTATTTTTTCATCTATATACTGTAATAGACTTCAGCTCGTTGGCCGTAGGAGGCGGAGTTGCATCTCACGTCATCACGCCTACCATGTAATTGAGTACCTGCCCATATAAGGTAAACACTTTTAATTTTTTTCCTTCTGAGCTATAGCCTAGACAACTGCAAACACGGGATCCCATTTCTAGACCGCGGCAAACTAATATTAAGGCGCTTCGCACTTTCTTTTGCACGTATACGATTATGAGGTCGTCAGGTCGGATTATGAAGACACGCACAGGAGTGGACGACCGACAGTGCCATCCCGGCCGGTTAATGGCAGGGACAGCTCTCCAGTCTACACGAGACCCACCGTGACAGTCTTCAAATGGCGCTCATATCGTCAGCGAAGACATCTCTCTACACTAAATAAAACAAAAAGGCAAGTTTCCTTTCTTTACACCTTTTTTCCTTTTATCCGAAACCAAAGCCTTTCTCTCTTAACACTGCAGAGGACACAAAAGTAATTTTCTTTAATTGCTGGTAATGCCGGTAAGGCACATTACCACAGGCAGAAATTTGGACATTCACATACAAAATGTAATTTCTATGCCACAGCCGTCGTGTAGCGCCTTTTAAAAGGGATCTACTACTGAGAGATGATCCATATACATTTTAGTTGCTGTTAATACTACTTACCTGTTCTGTTATACCGTCTTTAAAATGTAGTTTACCCAAAACCACTCCAGTAGTGCTCAATGTATTTTTACTTCTTAAAATGTTAATGTTTTACTGTTTAATAACTTATAGACTGCATTTTATTTTTTTTCCCTTGCACTCAGTGACCAAAGCCAATGGGTAATCAGCTATATATTGTGGAGAATGGCCAGCCATTTATCCCGGCCAATACCCTCAAGCCGCCAGGTGAAGCCCTCCTTGCAGCATGGAGGTCCCCAGAAGACCAGCAGGGCATCATGGACAATGGAGTTTTCATGCACAGCCCTGCTGGATGCCATGGGGGCCACTAGGGGACACTGCAGGGAGGAGTAATGGATATTTTCCCTACGCCCCGGAAGCACACGTGGACAAGAGGAATGACGTGCTTCCGGGGTGAAGAAAAGAACTTGTACCTGACCCGGAAGTGATTGAGAGTCAATGGGACTGGGGATTAGGAACACTTCCGGGTCAGGACATATAAAAAGACTGTGGGAGCTCCCAGACGGCGAGCTGAGTTGGGAGGCAGGGTGGCTAAGCATCTGGGAGTGGAGGATTGGTTATTTGAGTATTGTTTGTTTATTTGAGAATTGTGGAGAGGAGCGTGCTTTGTGCACATCTATACTAATAAAAGGCAAAGCCCTCACTCACTCACTGACTGACTGACTGACTGACTGACTCATCACTAATTCTCCAACTT